>RCUC01113493.1:0-67354 GCA_003697995.1 Taxidea taxus jeffersonii | reverse complement strand
AAAAAAAAAAAAAAAGATGTACACTTGGTTACCCCATCCCAGCCACTTGCCTTCTTTTCCCGTTCTTCCTCTCTCCATGCAGTTCGCCGTTTGGTAAAATGGGGCAGCCGAAGGAAGTCTGTCACTTCTCCTTCGCCGTTGACCAAGGCGCAGAACACAGGGTGATCTCTGCCAACCAGACCAGGAAAGAACAGTGCAACAGTCAGAAATAAAATACAGCTAGAGAAGAATGAGATTAGGAAGACAGGGAAGGGCTGAGGCTGGGCAGGCATGAACGGGCAGTTACCTGGCAGAGGAGAAAGCGATGCCTAGAACTCGGATGCCCTTCCCTTGGTTCTCATCCATAAAGTCATCATCTTCCTCTACCTGCTGATCTGGCCGGTAGGGTGCGACCCTCAACCAGTTGTAGAGTTTCCGACTACAGGCCTGAGGAGACACACCAGACACTATGGCCGAGAGGCTCACCGAGTGTGCGAAGGAAACAGATGCAGGTGTGCACGTGCAAAGGTTGTACTGACATGCGCACATGCTTCTAGTCCTTCACGGGCTTATGGTGCAAGGCATACGTTGCTTTCGGAAACAGGGGAGTATACAGAGAACAGTAATAAAAACAATGTTTGGATTGGGGGTGGCGAGTCAAGAGGTTCTTCAAATGGGGAGGTCTTAGAGTTACCACTGGCCTTGTATGTGCTCCCCGTGATTACCTCCCCCTGCCCCCAGGGTTTCTCCATTAGCTAGAAGACTACTGTTTTTTTTTTTTTTAAGAAGACTACTGTTAAGGGGTTCCTGAATTCTCAGCTCTAGTTTGGAGAAATCACAAGACGAAGGACCGTGAGTTTCTGTCTTCACCTTTATGACATATTCTTTGGCTTCTGCCAGCAACTTGTTCTTGAGCTCTTTGGCCATCTGTACATAGAGGAATTGCTGCAAAGCCCGTTCGATGGCCATGGTGCGCTGCCGGTTCCACTCCTGCACCTGGTGGCTGAACTCATCTCGGTAGTAAAATTGTTTGATCTCTTCAAAATATGTCTGGTCATTGCCGTAGCTGAGGAGAGGCAACATGGCAGTGTCGGGGAGGGAGGAAAAGGGATACTCCAGGGTCCACAAATGTTGAGTGAGCCAGGGACAATGGCTCGCTCAACTCTCAAACTGCAGCTCACATTCCTGAGGGAACCCCTCCCTCATCAAGCCCTCCCCCAATGAGCCCCCACCCCAGGGTTCTGCTTACCCTTCTACCCCCTTCATGTCTATGCTGATGTCAATGGTGAGCAGCCCTTCATCTTCAGCCAAGCATATCTTGAGGAACTGGTCATCTCGCAGTTCCTTAACAGGCTTGTTCTTTAAGTACTTGAAGGAATAAGCATAGTGGGCCTCATCCACATCCTGCAGACACCAAGAGGAATCATCAGCCTACTGACAGGCTGGCTTGAGCAGACGGCTCAGCTGTGCACGAAAGCAGGAAACTCAAACACAGTTAAATACAGAGCTGGGCCGCGTGTCGGATCAAAACCCTGCACCCAGCTCACCTTTCTACCTTTCTTGGTGGGGGTTATATTGAGTTTGGCTCTCTCCTGGAAGGTCTGCCTCAGCACCTGTCGGACGAGAGGCTCTCGGGCAATCTGCAGGGCTACCATGTAGCGGGCACCTTCCAGCACAGCTTCCGGCGTAGGGAACTGGCTGTGGGGGAAAAAGGGGCAGCTGCAGGAGGACAGTGTCTGGCCCTCAGGCTCCTCTTCCTGCCAGCTACTTGCTGCACGCCCACCTGCAAACGTAATCCTTGGCTAGCTCCAAAGGCTCTGCAGGGAACTGCTCTGTCTCATGCCGCTGGTAGCTGTCCCGGAGGTTTTCCCCGAACTGCTCTGGAGTAAGCCCGAACTTTTTGGCCAGACCATCTAAAGCATACAGGAGGGGTGAAAGGTAAAACAACAGCTAGGCTGACAAATCTCTTTGCTCTGGGTCCAGAGAAGCAACTCTGGGTACTAGACTTAAAGAGGGTCACAACAAAGCAGGACCAGGAAGTTTACAAGGAATAGTAAAACTGCCTTTAAACACCTGACAGGCTGTTATGAAACAGGAATTTTCTGTGACTCCTGGGCTCAGAACTAAGGTGGAATTTATAGTTTAATAAAAGAACATCTGAAAGATAGGACAGACTCTTCCCATTCCTTCAAGAAGTTAGGGAAAGGCTGGATCATTACTGTGAAGTGGGTGTGGGTGCTGGGGGCCTGTGGTCAGAAATGGACTGGTGATTTGCTCAAATGTCTGTTAAGTCCTCTTCCTGCCCACCAGTGACTACCAGGGAACTCCCCCTGCTCATGGCTACAAGACCCAGGACACAAAGCAGCTAGCTTTACCTAGCCCAGCACTCTGGCAGATGGTGTACATGTCTCGGCGGGAGGCCTGCTTGAGCTCTGGGCCCCTCTGCTCCTCATCTTCTGCCTCTTCACCCTCACCTAGGAAGAAACTGTGAGTTAGTGTTCCAGTTTCCAGTCACTCCTAAGGATCTGACACATGTAGAGAGAAGCCCTAAAGAGCACTCAGCCTGGGCCGTCCAAGGGGACGGTGTGGCCATCACGCCTCCTGGGTTTTCTTTTCCAGCACTCGCCTTCCTCATCTCCCTCTTCCCGTACACGCTTCAGCTTCTTGCGGCTGGCCTTGGCGGCATTCTGCATCTTGGGGATATCACGGCCATAATAAAGCAAGAAATGGTTGTAGACATCTTTCAGTTCATCCATTGACTGCACATCCTTAAGCCTGGAGGAAAGGGACAATTAAGGCCTTAATTGTCACTGAGTAAAAGTATAAACCTAGTCAGTACTGCTACAAGAGGTTCAGTTCCCATGGAGGCAAGATCCCAACTGGGATGGGTGCCTGTATTCTTCAATTACTAGAATTACACAACACCACCAGACCATGATTTACTTGCAACCAAGATATCTTAGAGAAGGAATATGTCAAATGGTGGTTGGCGGTTGTTAGAAATGGAGATGAAGTTGTGAAATATCATGTCTGTAGCAAAGTTCAGAGTCCTCGAGAAGTCTGTCCCCCTACCCTCCAGCTTCATGACTGGCCACTAAAGTCATCTGCTCCCCTCCCACACGCCACACTGACTGCAAGCTCTTCAAACCCCTTTCTGGTTGTAATTTGGTTCCCCATGTAACTTTACATGCATGGAATTCTCAGATCAGCAAACATGACTGTCTTATCCTTTTAAACTTTTTTTTTTTAAGATTTTATTTATTTATTTGACAGACAGAGATCACAAGTAGGCAGAGAGGCAGGCAGAGAGAGAAAGGGGGAAGCAGGCTCCCCGCTGAGCAGAGAGCCAGATTCGGGGCTTGATCCCAGGACCCTGAGATCATGACCCGAGCAGAAGGCAGAGGCTTTAACCCACTGAGCCACCCAGGCGCCCCTCCTTTTAACCTTTTACACCAATATAAATCACCAAGATGAATTTGCCTGCCAGAAAGATCACTTTTGATGTGGTGACAAATCGGATTTTTAAAGGATGGATCCTGCGCTGAGGACTTAGTAGCTTATGCTGCTCCCTGGGAGCCTGCCTGTGGTCTCCCTGAATGGAATAAACCCTGCACACGTCACCTCTCCATGTCAGTGGTATCCAGAGCCCGGATGCCATCAGCAAGGGGTTTGTCAGGGTCAGCGGAAATCTGCTCATACTGGTAAGCCTGCATCTTCTCAAACAGCCGTGTTAGGTTCTCTTTGCGGATCCTCAGTTGGGTCCACTAGGACGAGAGAGGGCAGGAGTAAGGGCTGGTGTTGGGCCTCGGAGACCTGAGGCTGCCTGTTTCTTACCCAGAGACCCTGGAGGGAGAGCTTGATATACTGGGGAGTTTTGGGCTGCCACCCGGTATGTATAGGAAGCTTGGGCTCTGGCAGTAATGGTGCCCAATCCATACCTCAGCCTCTTAGGGGCCATAGATCCATCTTACCTTTTCATCCCACTGCCACACCCTCCATAGATCATTGATGTGCAACTCAGGCTCCACATATTCTTTACGGTAGAAAGCAATAAAAGGCACCTAGGGTAGTATGGAAACTGCAGTCAACCAGAGTAGAAAGATCTGTAAGGCGTTCCTTTGACAGAGGGGTAAATAGTGCTAAAAATTCCAGTCAGAAGTTTGACTTCCCTCACTGGCTCATCAAGGGCCTATGCTCTTCCTGATAGGGGAAAATGATGTTGGAGACAGGTAACATCATTCTCCTGATCACCAGAGTCTCCTTTGGTTCTCACACTCTTGAGCCAACGGACCACATCTGATGACAGGAGAAGGGGGCTCCCCATCTGACAGGTAGCTCCCTTTTCCTTCAACCCCTAGGTGAATTTCTTTCTTTATTAAAAGATTTTTATTTATTTATTTGACAGAGACACAGCAAGAGAGGAACACAAGCAGGGGAATGGGAGAGGGAGACGCAAGCTCCCTGCTGAGCAGGGAGCCTGATGCAGGGCTTGATCCCACACGACCTGAGCCAAAGGCAGATGCCTAACAACTGAGCCACCCAGGTGCCCTTTTATTTTTTTTGAGAGTGCATGCACAAGCATGTGCACAGCAGGGTGGGGTGGGGTGCGGGGTGGGCAGAGGGGCATGGAGATAATCTAAAGCAGGTTCCATGCCCAGCACAGAGCCTGATGTGGAGCTCAATCCCAAGATCCTGAGATCAGGACCTGAGCCAAAATCAAGAGCTGGACACTCAACTGAGCCACCCAGGTGCCCCCCCAGGGCTCAATTTCTAGCCAACGGGCCGTTAGAGAGCTTGAGGTGCTACCTCAAAGTGTTGATTTCGCATGAAGCCTAGGGCTTCTTTAATCTTCTGAATTGTGCTGGGCCCTTTTCGACTGAAGCTGCTGGTTGGCTGCCCTCGGTCTAGGTAATCACAGCTTTCCTAGGGCCAGAAGAAAACAGAAACAGCAACAATGCTTTTATTTGTTGTGTCTTACCATGCATGAAACTGCTTCATGTCAAAGGATAACCATATCAGATGAAGTCTAGAAAAATCTCTCATATGCATACACACACTCATAATATCCTGTACCAAGCACACAGACGTCTGGAGCATGGGAGGAACAGGTCTTCACCTTGATGAAGTGGCCTCCAGTTCATGTCAAACCTAAGGATCTTTTTTTGGATACCTGCAGAGAAATGGTTGGTGTGGCAAAGGCATTCCTGTAGATCCAGTCAGCTTCTTCTTCTAGTTCATCATCTTCAGCCCCCTTAACTGGGATGGAGCGGAGCTGTGGGGGAGAAGACAACAGTGAGGCCGACTTTATCCTGTATTCCTGTGGGTAACACACATACCACTTCAGGACAGAAACGTATGCTCCACAGACACACATTTCTGGCACCCTGGAACAGTGTTGTCCTGGCACGAAGGAAGTGCCTTGTGTATCTGCTAAAGGAAGCATGCCATTTTAAGAACCATAAGCACAAGAGCATTCTCTAAGAGCTGGACTCCCTGCACCCCAGGCACCCGAAGGAAGTGCCTGGCACGAAGGAAGTATATCTGCTAAAGGAAGCATGTCATTTTAAGAACCATAAGCACAAGAGCATTCTCTAAGAGCTGGACTCCCTGCACCCCCTGGTCAGATGGGGTTCAAAGCCAATTTCCGACATACCATTCAATATCAGATTGTTGCTAGATTATTCCTCTGCTATAATTTTTGGAGGAAGGAGGCACAAGGCAGGTGATGACAGCCTGGCAGAAGGACAGAAGCTGGTGCTTTCTTTCTTTCTTTTCATAAAGATTATTTATTTGACAGAGAGAGAGAGAGAGACAGGCAGACAGACAGCAAGGGAGGGAACACAAGCAGGGGGAGTGGGAGAGGGAGAAGCAGGCTTCCCACGGAGCAGGAGCAGGACCCTGGGATCACGACCTGAGCTGAAGGCAGACACTTAACAACTAAGCCATGCAAGCGTGCAAAGCTGGTGCTTTCTTACCTGGAACCTCTCAGGCAGGTCTGTGGCCCGGATTTCATTGTCCTGATCTGTGAGGTGGCTGCTTTCTAGCTCGCTGGGCTCATACATCTCGAAGATGCTCCTGCGGCTCACACGTTTCTTGGTGGTCTTCTTGGGGCGCACACGGATCTCACCCTCAGCCTCATCATCCTCGTACTCATACTCTTCCTCCAGTTCTTCATCGTATTCATTATATTTCTCAAACTCGTCATAGTCAAAGTCCACACCAAATATCTCCTGGGCTTCCTGCAGGGCCCTGTGGGAGACAGCAAGAGGCTGTTGGGCCAGGTTCTGGTGAGAGGAGAGAGATGCACCCCATGCACAGATCCTTTACTTGCCCCAAAGGAAACAAAGGTTAAGAGAAAGGTAAATTAAAAAAGCATTTATTTACTGTGGAATAAAGGCTTAGTTGGGGGATATTTCTGGGAAAATTATTATATTTGGAAGATAAAAAGCCCATGGCTGGTAATGTGCCCATGTCAGGGATCAAACAGCAACAGGGCACACAACACAGGTCCATATTCTACTCAGCAGAGCCATCTTCTGCTAAGGCAACACAGTATTCCTTTAGAGCAAAAGTTTTCCTGCAACAAAGTTATACTTAGAAGGCCAATATACAGCTGAGTAAACACAGAGCTGCGGGTGCAGAGGGAGGATGGATGGAGGTGTACATATAGGTGACTCCGCCCTGAGCCCATAGTGGCCCCCCCCAATGCAGAGCGCTCTCAGGGCTTCTAGGAGCAGTCTGACTGACATTCCTGCCCAGGAAAGCTTATCTGAGGCAGAGAAGCAAAAACAGTTCAGAGCTGGGATGTCCCAGTTTTGGCAGAAACATCTGACCTTCTCCTTCCTGTGTCTACTCAGATGCCCATATCACCATCCTGTAGCAGACCCCACTCACGCATCTGTGTATCCGGGAAGCTTTTTCCGCCACTTAGGTTTTTTCAGAGGTTGTCCATCATCATCCACAATGAAGTCATCGATGTCTGGGCAGGGAAGGAAGGGATTAGTGCTCAGAGGCAGGGCATGAGCCAGGACTGAATGGCTTTATTTCCTACTATGTGAGTGGCCAGGGAGAAGAGTAAGAAGACTCCTAAAAATGAACTTATTTCTGCCAAATGCTGGGGTCCTGTAGCTGTAAGATGGTTTCCCACCCTGCTCATACATAGGGGCTAGGCAATCCAAGGACCCACCCAAACCCAGGCTTCCCTGCCTGATGCTACATACCTGATTCTTCATCATCTTCCTCCTCCTCCTCTGGAGGAGCCATGGGGGCCTCCACGGCTTCCTGCCCTTCTTCCCCTTCCCCATCCTGGAAGATTTCCTCTGCAATTGCCTCTTTTTCATGTTCTTCTTTGCCATATTCCTCCTCGTCATCATCCTCATCATCTGACATTTTTTTGACACGTCGGTACTTTTGCTAGGGGGGGAAAACCTTTCTCATCAGGGTCTGAGGGGACGGGCATAAGGATGCTTGCTTTCTAGTCTCACTCCCATTTTCCCACCATGGTTGCGCTGACCAAGGGAGATGGCAAAGAACATGTTAAGTGGTGCTCTTGAGCACCAAGCCCACCCCCGAAACTCTGACAAGCCTGTCTCTAACAGGCACTCAGTTCGGGGATACAAATCTAGTCTCCATGGCACAAGGACATGGAGCAACTTTTTCTTCCCTAATCCTTCCCAAAGCATTCTGGAGTGCCTCATCCCCCAGAAATCACAGAATTTCAAGGGTTTTTCTTTCCTTCATTCCCCAGGGACAGAGATAAAGAGTGAAACTTACTCCTCTTTTGACTTTGACACCCAAATTCTCCTCAATGAGGTCAAAATCATCATCCTCCAGGCGGTCATCAAAAGATGCTGGAGAAAACAAAGTGTTACCCATGGCGACGGAGAGGTCCCCTTCTCCACTGCAACTTCCACCCCAGCCTCGCTTGACTGAGGAGAGACTACTCACTGCGTTTTCTCTTCTTGTGGCCAACATCATCTTCTGAATCACCAGAGTCACTACCCTCATCCTCCTCCCCTTCATCTTCATCGTCATCATCATTGATAAAGCCTTTCAGATTGCCTTGCTCATCCTGATCATCTAGGTTCTCCTCCTCCTCCTCCTCATCTGGAAAACATGCATGTTTGAGGCATGGAGTTTGGGCAATGGGCTGGAGTGGGGCGGGACCACCTGCTTGACTGTGACTCTCTCTCTGCTAATGATATGGGTGCCATGTTAACTTTTTAGCCTCATCTAAAGATGTAAAACATGGCCACTGACTTACAGCAGCAGTATCCGGAAAAGGAAGATCTCCTTTCTATGTTCACCATCTGTATTTAGGCAAAGATGATCTTCCTAATTACTTGGGCTCTTCAAAATTCACACTAGGGTAAGTTTTAGAGCCACCAATAATCTTTGTTTTCCTCTTAGTTTATAAATTCGGCAGCTATATTACTTCTTTTATCCATAACTCTTTTGATAAAACTTATATTTACCTTTCTGTCTTTAAAACCATTTCATGGTTCTACTCTGCTGAGGATCCTAATGGTTGAGTTTGGCCAGAGAAATAGGAAACTGGGCACAAAAATACCAACACTGCTAGGTCTCTAAAAGGGGAAAACATTATGTATGTATTTATTCATTGGTTTACTGTCTGTCCCCACCCACTAATGTAAACTCCAATACAGCAGGGTCTTTATATTTCTAGTTCTAGGCACAGTGCCTGGCATACAGCAGACAGATGCTCAGTAAGTATTTTCTATAAATTACTGAAAATTCTCAAGCTGGTACCTCATGTGTGATAACTTCTGTGCTCAGCCTGAGCCTCTCATCAGCAAGAATCCAACTATCCAAAGCTTAGCAATAGTGGGGAGAAGCTTGAGGCTGGGGCCTCCTCACCATCATCCTCCTCTTCCACAAATTTCTTGGTGACTCGGGGCACCACTTCGCCTTCATCATTGTACTCTTCCTCCGACTCCTCGGCCTCGCTTTCCACAAAATCAGACATGGCTGCAGCTTCTCACGGCCTGCCCAAAGATGACTAGGGAAGAAAGGAAGATGGGGATAAGAAAATTAAAAAATGAGACACATGACTTTACAGAGTGCCCTTAAGCCTTTCCACCAACAGCCATTTAGTCACATGCCACAACTCTGCCTCCTCCATCATTCCCACCGAGGCAGGAGGCAGTAAGAATCAGATGGCTCCATCGCATCCATTTTCTACCCCTCCCATGGTTACCACTCTCACATGTTCCTTTATTTTTTATTTTTATTTATTTTTTTAAAAGATTTTATTTATTTATTTATTTGACAGACAGAGATCACAAGTAGGCAGAGAGGCAGGCAGAGAGAGAGGGAGAAGCAGGCTCCCTGCTGAGCAGAGAGCCCGATGTGGGGCTCGATCCCAGGACCCTGGGATCATGACCCGAGCCGAAGTCAAGAGGCTTAACCCACTGAGCCACCCAGGCACCCCTCACATGGTCCTTTAAAAAGATGATTTGATTAAAAAAAGAAAATGACTGATTACCCCGGACTTCTTCTTTTTTTTTTTTTTTGAAAGATTTTATTTATTTATTTGACAGACAGATATCACAAGTAGGCAGAGAGGCGGGCAGAGAGAGGGGAGGAAACAGGCTGCCCTCAGAGCAGAGAGCCCGATGCGGGGCTCGATCCCAGAGCCCTGGGATCACGACCCGAGCTGAAGGCAGAGGCCCCAACCCACTGAGCCAGCCAGGAGCCCCTACCCTGGACTTCTTCATATATAGCTGACTCTTGAACAGCAGAAGTTTAAGCTGCACGGGTCCACTTACAGATTTTTTTTCAATAAATACAGACTACTATAAATGAATTTTCTCCTGCATGTGATTTTCTTTTCTTTTTTTTTTTTTTTAAGATTTTATTTATTTATTTGACAGAGAGAGAGATCACAAGTAGGCAGAGAGGCAGGCAGAGAGAAAGAAGGGGAAGCAGGCTCCCTGCTGAGCAGAGAGCCCCATGTAGTGCTTGATCCCAGGACCCTGAGATCATGACCTGAGCCGAAGGCAGAGGCTTAACCCACTGAGCCACCCAGGCGCCCCTCCATGTGATTTTCTTAACATTTTCTTTTCTCTAGTTTACTTTAAGCATATACAGTAATATATATATAGATATATAGTACCTATAATGTCCAAAATGTATTCATTGACTAGGTTATCATGTTATGTTATCCCAGTCCACAGTAGACTATTGGTAAAGTTTTCAGGGAGTCAAAAGTTATATGCAGATTTTTAACCATGGGGGAGGCCAGTGCCCCTAACTCCCATGTTGTTCAAAGGTCAACTGTATAACAAAGACTCTTATCTCACTTATCATTTGGGGGCAGGAATGGGTGAATGAGGAAAGAAATTACTGTAGGAGTGGTTATATAGGTAGAGATATGGTAGCAGTGAGATTATATGACTTGCTCATAAGAAATCTGGGCAGCAAGTGCCACCTAAATGACAGATACTTTCATATACACTATACTTGGCTGCTGACAGAGTTTTGAAAAGGACAATTTTTTTCCACAGATTAAATGACATTTCATGAACTTGAGCCATGTGTGTGACTACTGATTCAGAGCATTTGGATGGAGAAAGGGGTCTCATTAGAAACATTAGAACCATAACTCTTATTTTTACCATTTACTTCCCTAGCCAAAAAACATTTTGAAAGTGACTTCCACAGCCCACAAAATAAAGGCAACATAGTTAAATGCAAAGATTGCTGAGCTTAAGAGTACAGATCAAAACCTGGTCCCATCATCTACCAGATATATAAACTAAGCAAATTATTGACTTTGTCTGGATTATCAACTTCTTCTGAAAAACAGGAATAACACTACCCACTTTGTAGAGCAGTTGAAACTATTACATGACACAGGAGAAAGAACCTAATTTACGGTTTCAATAAATGTTAACTGAGTCTGAATTTGAATCTTGGGCCTAATTTTCCTTAGCATTCTGTAATTTTGTACCAACCAGTCCCAACTCTGTCTTCTACTTCCCCGCTTTCGGACTCACCCAGAGCCTGGAAATGGCAGAACCATAACATGGTTCTGGGCCTTGTAGGACTTATTGTAGGAGTTACCTGGGCCTTGTAGGACTTTATTAGATTTATTTACTTGAGAGAGAGGGGGGGGGAGGGAGGAGAATCTCAAGCAGACTCTGTACTGAACACAGAGCCCAATGCATAGCTGGGTCTCACGACCCTGAGATCAGGGCCCGAGCCAAAACCAAGAGTAGGATGCTGAAACGACCATGCTACCCAGGCGCCCCACATCTTATAGGACTTGAAAAAAAAACAGGGGCACCTGGGTGGCTCAGTGGGTTAAAGCCCCTGCCTTCGGTTCAGGTCATGATCCCGGGGTCCTGGGATCAAGCTCCTCGTTGGGCTCTCTGCTCAGCAGGAGCCTCCTTCCCACCCGCCTGCCTCGCTGCCTACTTGTGATCTCTGTCAAATAAATAAATAAAATCTTTAAAAATAAATAAATAAAATATGAAAAACAGCACACATCACACACATCATCATATCAAGATCCTACTCTGGAATCTTGAAGCTGGCTGCTGATAAACTCAGCATCAGTTCTTGCCTTGTCCTGAATTATGGTCCATCATGTATGTGCCCATTTTCCACACCTAAGACCACAAGCTTCAGGATATTAAAGACCATATCTAATTGAAGGAGTACTAAAAACCATGAAAACATAAATGGCAAAACGAGAGGCATCAGAAGGCACTTTGTGATTCTGTACCAAGTAACTTATATCCTTCTAGTGCTCTGCACAAAATAAGAACAGCTAAATATCTGTTAAATAAATGACTTGCATTTTCATACTGTTGCCACATTCCCAGGTAAAGATGGCAGTGGGATGGGAGAAAAGAGGAGGTTGGCTAAGTTACCTGAAATGATCTGAGCTCCAGAAGGAGCCTTAGGTGCTATGATTTTTAGCACCATATTAGGTGCTCCAATTTTTCTGAAAATTACCTTTACTGATATCAACTGATATCACAAGCAATTAATTTAAGATTGACTGAACTCAAAGAAACAAAACTGAAGGTACCGAGTTCTGGTGGAAAGGGAGGGGCAATGACATGGTCTTATGTTCAATTTCAGGATGAGGTTTCAGATGCCATTCAAGCTTTACTGAATGCCTGCCGTGTACGTAGACGTGTACATATGTTCTGCTCAGACCTGGGGATTTGAGGAGAAGCAGGATTATTCCTGGTAGAGGGAGAGAGATATGAAAACAAATAAGAACCACGAAACAATTTTATGCATTACATGCAGAGAGCAGGCACAGGAAGAGAATTAGAAACCACCCAACCTACAACACTCACACAAAACTCTAGCAAAATATAGGCTTTTCCTTTAAGCAATTAAGAAAACAAGCGTGGGGCGCCTGGGTGGCTCAGTGGGTTAAAGCCTCTGCTTTCGGCTCTGGTCATGATCTCAAGGTCCTGGGATCGAGTCCCACATCGGGCTCTCTGCTCGGCGGGGAGCCTGCTTCCTCCTCTCTCTCTGCCTCTCTGCCTACTTGTGATCTCTGTCTGTCAAATAAATAAATAAATAACCTTAAAAAAAAAAAAAAAAAAACAAGAGTGCCTAGAGGAATAGTAATCACACACCTACCAAGTCCCAGACACTTAAGGAACATCTATTAACCCCTACACTGTCCTAGGAGTTACAGTGCACTCTCTCCACTCAACAAAGGAGATGAAAGACTCACAGAGAAGTCACTTGTTCAAGTTGCTACAAATATCAACTGTAAGAGCTGAGGTCTGAGTTAAAATGTGTCTCCGAAGTCACAGCTGCACAGTTGTTTCTAGTATGTCAGCAGGTCTCCAAGTGTGGTCAGGGGACCACCCCCTCCCTTCTCTCATGAGTGTACAGTGGAGTTTTCCAGAGGTAATATGACGTATAGTATCGCCACATTGAATGCAGAAGCAGATATGAAAACCCAGCTGTATTCTATGAAGGGAGACATTAAAAAGATTTGGGGGGGGCGCCTGGGTGGCTCAGTCAGGTAAGCATCCAACTCTTGGTTTCAGCTCAGGTCGTGATCTTAGGGTGTGGGATGAAGCCCTGCACTGGGTGGAGTCTGCTTGTCCCTCTTCCTCTGCTCCCCTCATTCCCCACACCCGTGTACACGTTCTCTCTCTCAAATAAATAAACTCTTTAAAACAACGTCACTCTTCTCACTACTTTTGTTTTGAAGATTATAATTGTTTTTTAGTAAAAGTATCATTTATGTTAAAATGTAGTGAGCTTATTTTTTCCCCAGTTATATTATTAACATATAATAGGCATAAAACACTGTATAAGTTTAAGGTGCATAACGCATTAATTTAATATATCCATATACTACAAAATAATTACTTTTTTGGTGATGCTTTATTATTATTTCAAAATGAATTAATAATCTCAATTGTAATGTCTTATCTCATAAATATCAAAATATAAAAATCTCATAAACATCAACAGATACAACTCACATAAACAAGATGTCTTTGCAATCTGAAATTATTTTTCAGAGTATAAAGGGGTCTTAAGATCAACACGTTTGAGAGCTGCTATGCTATACAGCTATACACCCACCGGGTGGTGATACAAGTCTTGTGGTTAGACTGATAATTCTTTTTCCCCCCAAGACCCATGTCCTTAAGGTAATTTACTTTGAGTACTATAGAAAGTGAGTATCTAAAACTGCTAATTAAATCTGGTGCTCTAATTTGAATCCTCACATCACACCCCCACCCCCAGCCCTGAACTAAACCATTAAAAACAGATTTGGGTACAGCACCCCCCCACACATGGCTTGCTTTAATTAGGCTATCAGACCCACAAATTCAGTCTTATAAGGCCTCAACATCTTCATATTAAATGCCAGCTCCTGCAGACCAGATGCCCTTCTGTCTACTTACCAGAGAGAAACAGACAGCCTACCTGATGAAAACAACAGCTTTTTCTGTCTCTGGGGGGGCAGCTGGTGCTCTGTGCTATGCCCAGCTTTTCTCCCATTCCCTAGGTTAGCAATAGAGTACATGCTGTGCTCTAGTGGGGGGAATGCTTCCAGTCTAGCTCAGTGCCAAGACTTTCAGTTAAAGAGGTGTGCCAGAAGCAAGCCTGACTTGCTGCAACTCGCAGGAGCTAAATGTGCGGAGGGTGCCGCAGCACTGCAGGCTGAGGTTGGCAAGCAGTAACTATTCTCAAACAAAAACACTCTTTATTAGCGTATGATTACTATTAACATATGATAGCTGAGATGAGCCGAGCAGAGTTCAGATTTTTTATTTAGAACTTAGGCTCTTGAATTTTCCCCATATTCAAGTTAAATCTGCTACTGAAATAGGTCTAGAAAGGGCATGGGGTAGTGAAGAGAAGTTTCTCCAGGCAGAAGCACAGCTGCAGTACAAGATGTGGCTCAAAGGGAGAGGCTGGCCGTTACCATGACATTCTCCGGAAGAGGAATGGAGTTGGGATCAGATTGCCACAGGGAGGCCCTCGGCAGTCCCTCCTTTTCAACAAGATGATATAGGAGGCAATTAAAAGGAGGCCAGAGCAAGAAAGATGTCTGTTAATTGCCTCCACTGCCAGCTTCAATGAACATTTACTTTTAAATACATACATATATGTGTGTGTGTGTGTATACACAATACAGGATTAAGCTCTGTGCTGGGACCTGGGTATATAAAAGTGAGTAAAATATGTTTTTTTACCTTGGTTGAATTCAATCTATCTCAAAAAATTTATAAATGCAGTTATGACAAAGTATAATGAATACTGTATTATAGTTATATACCAGGACTATGGGAGCGATATGAGGAGAGAGAGATGTCAGAGAATGCCTCAGAAAAGATGATGCCTGAGTTGAGAGGAGTAAAGAGCATGAGCAAAGGTTTAGGTCTAAAAGGACCTAGTGGTATGGGACAGCCCCACAAGTCTGATATGGAGTTTCAACTCTAAAACGTTCTGTATTTTAAATTGAACAAAAGCCCAGGACTATTCCAAAAGTGTTCACAAGGGACTACCCAATTTGGAATTCAAAAACCTGGAAGTTTAATAAATGAAGTACTCAGAATCCACTTAAGACAAGTTCTTTTAAATTCAGAACTCTTTAAGAAAAATCCTAATCAGGGGCGCCTGGGTGGCTCAGTGGGTTAAAGCCTCTGCCTTCCACTCAGGTCATGATCCCAGGGTCCTGGGATGGAGCCCTGCATCAGGCTCTGTGCTCAGCAGGGAGCCTGCTTCACTTCCTCTCTCTCTGCCTGCCTCTCTGCCTACTTGTGATTTCTGTCTGTCAAATAAATAAATAAAATCTTAAAAATAAAAAAAGAGGGGTGCCTGGGTGGCTCAGTGGGTTAAAGCCTCTGCCTTCAGCTCAGGTCATGATCCCAGAGTCCTGGGATCAAGCCCCGTATCGGGCTCTCTGCTCCGCAGGGAGTCTGCTTCCCTTTCTGCCTCCTTGTGATCTGTCAAATAAATAAATAAAAATCTTTAAAAAACTAAAAAAAAAAAAAAGAAAAATCCTAATCAAACCAAATCAAGATGTTAGAATAAAGAAAAAGTAAGAGGTGCCTGGCTGGTTCAGTCAGTAGAGCATGCACTGATCTCAGGGTTGTAAATTCAAGTCCATGTTGGGTGCAGAGATTACTTAAAAAACAAAACAAAACAAAACCACACACACACAAAACAGAAAACATTAACTCTACCTATTATCATTTTAATGTGCACACCACGTTTATAGGAAATAACAATCTTATGAGCTTTTCTTTTTTTTTTTTTTTAAGGGTTTTATTTATTTATTTGAGAGAGAGAGAGTGTGAGTGAGAGAGCACAAACCAGAGGGAAGAGGCTGGGGGAGGGGGAGAGGGAGAAGCCAACTCCTTGCCTACCAGGGAACCCGATGAGAAGAATTAGCTAAGGGGAGGAGCTGGCTTCTTTGGTGGTCTTATGAGGAGTGGTGGTGTTGGAGGAGAGTATTTCCAGCACAAGGCCCAAGGCCAGTGGCAGGGCCAGTGAGGGCCAGTTTGACTAGAGAGGGAACAGGGATCATAATGAGTTGGAGTGAAGTTATAAGGATCTTGATAGAGTAAGTTAAAGATTTTGGACTCTAAAAGATGCTGGGGGGATGCCTGGGTGGCTCAGTTGGTTGAGCAGCTGCCTTCGGCTCAGGTCATGATCCCAGCGTCCTGGGATCGAGTCCCACATCGGGCTCCTTGCTTGTCGGGGAGCCTGCTTCTCCCTCTGCCTCTGCCTGCCACTCTATCTGCCTGTGCTCGCTCTCTCTCTCTCTCTCAAATAAATAAATAAAACCTTAAAAAAATAATAAATAAAAGATGCTGGGAAACCCCCTTAGGATTTTAAACTGAACTGACTTAAACCGAACTTAGTATACCTGCTAATTAAACAAAGATTTATTTAATGAGTGCCTACTACATGTCAGTTATGTAAAAAACAAAACACAAAACACAACAACAACAACAACAAAAACCAAACAGAGTCTTTGTTCCTAGAATATCTATATTCTGGTGTAGGAAACAAACAAAATAAACATTGCTCTAAGTACTAGAAAGGAAATAAATACCCTCATCTCTAGGAGGGTGAGTTTAGGCTGAGATGTCAACAATGGGTAGGAAGAGGTTCCTGGTAGAAAAGGTAGGCAAGAACTTGGCATATGGTAGGCAATGTCCTAAGGCCAGTGTGACCAGACAATGATGAAGGCAGTAGAATGGGAGAAGGAGGAGGGGCCTGCTCAAGTGAGGCTCTGAAAGCCATGGAAAACCACTGGGGTGCTTTAAGCAGAGAGACCTGGGTCAAAACAGGAAAAACTGAGGATACCCTTGTTGGAGCCCAGGCAAAAGATGATGGTGGTTTGGAATAGGGTGGTAGAAGCAGAGATGAGAACAGAAAACAGATTTGAAATATATTTTGGAAGAAGTGGCAGGACTTACCAAAAGACTTGGGTAGGAGGGTAGTAAGGGAAAAGAATCCAAGATGATTCTCAGAGGTCTGGCTTCAGTTACCACATCGATGAGAGTACTTCTTAGTGACACAGGGGAGATCACATTTGGAATTATGGGAAAACTAAAATGTTCTTTTTGTTATGCTAGGTTTGGGATGTCCAAGAAACATCCAAATGGGGGCACCTGGGTGGCTCAGTGGGTTAAGCCTCCGCCTTTGGCTTGGGTCATGATCTCAGGGTCCTGGGATCGAATCCTGCATCGGGCTCTCTGCTCGGCGGGGAGCCTGCTTCCCTTCCTCTCTGCCTACTTGTGATCTCTCTATCAAATAAATAAATAAAAATCTTAAAAAAAAAAAAAGAAACATCCAAATGAACTATTAAGTAGGAAATCTGTGTACAATTCTGGAACATAAGAGGAGGCAGGGCTAAAGAGCCGAACTTGACAGCTGCCACTTTTCAGATGATCATTAAAGCCATAAGACTGGATCATCTAAAGGAAGTATGCAGAGAGCCCAAGATTAAACTCTGAAGGAAATTCAACATTTACAAACTAGGCAGAGAGCAAAAGTGGCTAGCAAAGGACACTGAGAAGGAGCAGCCAGAAAAATGGAGATGATCCGGGAGTTAAGTGTCAATGAAACCAAGAGAAGAGTTTTTTGTTGTATTTTTTTTTTTTTAAGATTTCATTTATTTATTTGAGAGTGAGTGGGCACAAGCAATGGGAGGGAAAGAGAGAAGCAAGACACCCCACTGACCAGGAAGCCTGACGGGGGCTCTATCCTAGGACCGTGGGATCATAACCTGAACCGAAGGCAGACGCTTTACCGTTACTGAGCCACCCAGGCACCCCAAGAGAAGACTGAGTGTTAAGACAGAAGTAAACTGTGTTGCATATTCCAGGGATTGAGGAAGGTAGAAACAAAGAATCCATGAGATTTGGCAATAAAATCATTAGTAACCTCGACCAGAGATCTTCAACCAAATTGGTCAGAAGAGAAACCAGACTAGCAGACGTAGAAAAATGAATAAAATTCAAGAAAGTTGACACAGATAGAAATCTGGCTATGAGGGAAATAAAAAAATAAGGATGATAGCTGGAGGGGGATGAGGGGGATACCAGAACATAATTTGTATGTGATGGGAAGAGATTTTTATGGAGAGGTAGGATTGGGTGATTGATTTTATCAGAGAATAATGGAAAGGAAGAATCTAAGGATTTTACAAAGGATCCTGACCATAATGCCATTTATTGGGGCCAAGAACATAGGAGCATGGGCAAATTTACTTGCCTCCAAAGACCATTTGTTTCCAGTATATTACATGGGCTTCCACTCTTGCGAAGGTCTACTGACTGTGAAACCTGACAGCCTCTCTAGACTGCACCACTTCTAGACGTGATTAATCTCTTAATAAGGTTTAAATCTCTTAGGGAGTAACTACGCTAATCTAATTTAGTAGCCATACAAGCCAACTAAAGAAGAATGTATTTGTATTGGCTGAAGGGACACAAGTGATGGAAAAGGGCTCTAAAATCAGGTGATGAGGGAGCAATCATACTTCTGAAATCAATACACTGAAGACTTTAGAATCGGTACCTTCGAAATAAACACTGCAAGTTGTTTTTTTTCCTAGAAGAAATTAATCAAATTCAAAACTGTTTACATTCTCCATGCTCATTAATAGCAGTGGTGCAACTCAATACTCCCTTGCTACTTCTGATATTACAGTGAATTTCCACGGATGCATTTTCAGAGAGCTTAGGCCTCCTCTTAAAGAAAAATAAGTATCACTTCTTCAAACAACTAAGAAAAACGAACTGCTCCAGCTGGTTCAAGGGACTGCCTGGAGAGAAAGGCAGAAACTGGAAGAAAATGAAGTTTTGACTCAGTAGCCCATTCTGATGTTTGCAGTAGGCGGTTGATGGTTGCAACCATCTATAAAAAGTTCTAATTTTATTTTCTACAATACGGAAAAAGATGGTATTTAGCATCGCCCTCTAGCCCAATGACCTAACTCCTGAAAGATCCGTAGGTTTAACATTGCCAGAACAAAAAATTCGATCACCTGATCCTGACTCAGATGCCCCAAGTCCCTTCCATTCCAAAATCCTTTGGCGTGGCCCAATTTTCACAAGCTCTCGAGAGAAGCACGGAATCCCAGGAAGCCTGTTGATACAACAGAGCGCCCAATTCACGGGCTCCGGGCAGCATAGGGCTGGGAAAAGCTCTAAGACTCTAGGCAACTACTCTGGTTTCCTTCTCCTTTTCCCTCATAGAGTAGGGAAGGCCGGGGGGACCCCTTCTCGCATACGGCTCCCCAGTAACTCTTCCCTTACGGGACCAGGCCCTAGGAGCCTGGTTCCCCACCTGACCCTTTCGAGGAACACGCTTTCCAGCTCGAACTTTACCTGCCTGAAGCCCGCCGCTACTCCGGTGCGCTAAGCCCCCACCGAGGAAAATGGAGTCGTCGAACCGAGACTGGGAAAGGATGGTACGGACCCACCGCACGGCCCCTCCGCCGCCACAGCCGCCGCTGCTGCGTCAACGTGCTACGTCACTTCCGGCTCCCTGTCACTGGGAGTGGGCGGGCCATTTCTTGCACTCTTCTCCCACCTGGCTCTCGGGGCTTCGTTTAGTGGGGCGCGAAAACTGGCCGAAGCGGCTCAGGAAGGCAAGTGTCACAGAGACTTGGAAACAGAACTTGGGGATCGGAAGCGTCTGGACTCACGGCTTCCTCGGGCCGCTCTAGCCAAAGGAACCATAAAGAGTAAATTAGGGCTTCTCATTTCCTCCTCTCTGTGGTTCCGGCGGCAACTTCCGGTTCCGGGGAGGGGCCGAGTTTTCTTCGAAGATTAGGGGTTCTGCGCTACAGCTAGGATGGTTGTGGTGTCGCTAATGTTGTTGGGGGGTTTGTGGAGTGCTGTGGGAGCGTCCAATCTGGCTGTCGTTACGTGCGGCTCGGTGGTGAAGCTACTCAATACGCGCCACAACGTGAGACTGCACTCACACGACGTGCGCTATGGGTCAGGTACTGCCGCCCGGGTTAGGTGGGCTGGGAGGGGCTGGTAGGCTCTGGAGGGGGCGGGGCCAAGAGAAAATTTAAGGGGTGTGGTCTGGGAAGGTAAGGGGAGCCCGGGGGAGGTTCCTGCGTTCTAGAGGCGGAGAATCGGAGAAGTGGGCAAAATTTCGGCTTATGTCGGGTGAGCTGAGTATCGGGCACATTACACGCACACTTTTTTGGACTTATATAACATTCCTATGAGGTAGAGACGATTGTTACCCTCATTTTACAGATGAGGAAACAAACTCAGATAAGTTGCATGCTCAGAGCCTTGCAGCTAGTGAATGACAGAGACGGGGTTCGAACCAAATCTGTCCAGTTTCAAAGCCTGCTTTCAGCTACTCCAGGCTGGCACTACTCAGTGCGGGAGAGACAGATATGTAGAAAATTACAGTAGGTGCTGTACCTCTGAAGTCTTGAATTCCAAGACCCACTTTTTGACTATATCTTTCTGTTCTAGCTGTTTTGCATCTTACACTTGCTCTTCAACCATTTTTCTTTGGCTTCTTTTTATTCAAACTTTACCCTTCTTGTAAAGAATTTAAAGCACTCATTGGAATTGGAGAGGAAATCGTTAAGAGGGCTTTTTAACATTGGATATTAAAATGCTTGGTTTGGGCTCACTTATAATTTAGCAATTATTTGTGGATTCATTCATTCAGTATAGATTTAATAAACTCTTATTATGTCCCTAACAGTAATGTAGATACAGGAGATATAATAGTGAGCCAGTCACCAAGTTACAGGAAAACCAGAACTGATCAAAAAAGAGAAAAATGTTCAGTTAGTGAGATGTGAGATGCATCTAAGATGATTGCTAGATTTCTGTATTGGATGTCTGATGATGCTATCAGTTAAGAGAGGATGGGGGCTAGTCTGTGGTTCGTGATTCTTGAAGTGTGTCTGACTAGTTAGACTAGGAAAGGACTGAGTTGTCATTGTTGGGATGTTTTATAATCCTAGCAGCCATTCAGTGAACACTTGCTATGTGTCCAGCTCCCTACATTTTAATTTAATCAATTTAATCTAGTTTCCTAGTTTGGCTCTACTAAACCAGAATGTGGGAGAAAGACCTGATAATAGGAATCTGTAGATCTGAAAAATTCTTCAGGTGCCTCTAATGGGCAGCCAGATTTTTTTTTTTAAAGATTTTATTTATTTATTTGACAGACAGAGATCACAAGTAGGCAGAGAGGCAGGCAGAGAGAGAGGAGGAAGCAGGCTCCCCGCGGAGCAGAGAGCCCAACTCGGGGCTCGATCTCAGGACCCTGAGTTCATGACCTGAGCTGAAGGCAGCGGCTTAATCCACTGAGCCACCCAGGTGCCCCTGGGCAGCCAGATTTAAGAATCAGATTCAGTCTGTGCTGAGCCTGAGGTAGAGTTAAGTATGACGTCTTGGTACTGGGTGGGGGTGGTGTACTGATGGGGAGAATAAGTGAGATTGTTTAGGATGCACTGTGATTCTCAATCTGGTGTCGATTTGAATCACTTGAAAAATCTGTTGAACCACGTATAAATGCTTTAGTCCTGATTTCTGATAAGTAAGAATGGATAAGGGTAGAATTTTGGGTAATCTCAAGGTTTAAGGGTGGAAGAGGAGTCTATAGCCATACCACCCTGAAGGCAGTTCATCTTGTCTGAACCTTGAATTGATGGGAGAGGAAGTGGAGGGGTTGAACAGAACTTGAAAAAGTAGAAGATACAAAGTATAGACCATGTTTTAGTGAAGGATGGCAATGTCCCAGGACCAAGGGAGCTGTATGGCAAAAATCAGAAGTAAGAAGGGAGGCTTGGTTTGCTTTTTCTTTTTCTCTTTTTAAAAAAAAATTTTTTTTTTTAAGATTTTATTTATTTGACAGAGAGACATCACAAGCAGGCAGAGAGGCAGGCAGAGAGAGGAGGAAGCAGGCTCCCTGCCGAGCAGAGGCTCGGGGCTCGATCCCAGGACCCTGTGACCATGACCTGAGCCGAAGGCAGAGGCTTTAACCCACTGAGCCACCCAGGCGCCCTGATTTCTTTTTCTCTTTCTTTCTTTCTTTTTTTTTTTTTTTTAAAGATTTTGTTTATTTATTTGACAGGCAGAGATCACAGGTAGGCAGAGAGGCAGGCAGAGAGAGAGAAGAGGAAGCAGGCTCCTCGCTGAGCAAAGAGCCTGGTTCGGGGCTCGATCCCAGGGGATCGTGACCTGAGCCGAAGGCAGAGGCTTTAACCACTGAGCCACCCAGGTGCCCCACTTTTTTTTTTTTTTTAAAGGCCTTATGGAGTCATGTGAACTGAGTGAGGCAATAGAGAGAAGCTGGTAGTTTGGCTATAACATTCCCACCCAGATATCTGGTGCAAGGGTGTAATGTGTTAAGTGGTAAAAAGTGAGTGTTATCAAGAGGCTGTCAGGCCAGGCCAGGAACAGGAGGAACAGGTGAGAGTAACTAGGAAAGTGTCCCGAGTGGTTTAAAGAATTGAGTGTAAATGAAGGCCTAGGAAAGGGAATATCCCAGGAGTTTACGTGAGAGAGTGGTATAAGTTTCTTGGGAGGCCATGTGGTAGAGTGGTTAAGAGTGAGTTCTAGAGTTGGGCCATCTAAGTTCAAACCCCAGCACTGTGTCTTGGTGCTGTGTAGCCTGGGGTATACTATTCAGCCTTTCTGAGACTCCAGTGTATATTGGGGATGATAATAATACCTGCCTTAGGGTATATGCATGTATCAAATAAGAATATTCAGGCAAAAGGTATGGATTGGTATCTGACATTTAGAAAGTGCTCAGTAGGGACACCTGGGTGGCTCAGTTGGTTAAGCGGCTGCCTTCAGCTCAGGTCATGATCCCAGCGTCCTGGGATCGAGTCCCACATCGGGCTCCTTGCATGGCAGGGAGCCTGCTTCTCCCTCTGCCTCTGCCTACCACTCTGTCTGCCTGTGATCGCTCGCTCTCTCTCTCTCAAAAAAAAAAAAAAAAAAGAAAGTGCTCAGTACACATAGCTGGCTAGCAATTACTATTTATATATTTTCTTTTTTCTTTTTAAGCTTGTAGGTGTGTGTTTAATCTGGTACCTTTTAACCAGAATTGTATCTCTTTAGGCAGTATTAACCAAATTTAGGGGACTTATGAATACTTTTTTTTTTTTAAGATTTTACTTACTTGACAGAGAGAGACACAGTGAGAGAGGGAACATAAGGGTAAGTGGGAAGAGGGAGAACCAGGCTTCCCGATGAGCAGAGAGCCCGATGCGGGGCTCGATCCCAGGACCCTGGGATTATGACCTGAGCCGAAGGCAGACTGAGCCACCCAGGTGCCCCATGAATACTTTTATAACACATTGATCACTCACAGGGCATGGGGGAGCTGCAGTGATTGCTTGGATTAAAGTTGACAGCAAAAGCTGGTCTCCTTTTTATTGTGAAATGTGACAAAAGTTTTGATTGTAATACATAGTAAACATTTAAAAATATTAAACATGTTTCAATCATGTGTCATGTCATGTACTAGGGGCTATCCAGGTTATTGTATATAGGTACATCATACTTGTGTTTCAAAAAAACGTAAGTTGATTCACTAAATAGGGCCCTTTGATGCAAATTCTTAGAGTTTTCTGATATTGTATATATAAGTATAATTTATCAGACAATAATATTATATAAATATATTTAGTATTTCTCATGTATTTTTTAAATGTTACAGACGAAGAAATAACAAGCATAGGGTTTCCTCTCCACTCTTCCAAACCTGTTTTATAATACAGAGCACATTATTAGCCTTACGAAAGAGAGGGATTAGGTTGAGCTCATTCTCTCTCTTTTTTTTTTCTGGACTGCAGGTAGTGGGCAGCAGTCAGTGACAGGTGTAACCTCTGTGGACGACAGCAATAGTTACTGGAGGATACGGGGGAAGACTGCTACAGTGTGTGAGAGGGGAACCCCCATCAAATGTGGCCAACCAATCCGGCTGACACATATCAACACTGGCCGAAACCTCCATAGTCACCACTTTACCTCACCTCTTTCTGGAAACCAGGTGAGGTGGCATCCTGTGGATCACTGGTGCCGTGTGCATTTGTTGCATTGTTTAATATCTTGGTCCTTAGCCCTTTCTTTCCTGGGTGTAGATGTTCTTTTTTGTGCAGGCATGGAGAACTGGCTTTATCTCATAAGTGAAGGAAATTATTTCTGGTCAAAATAGAGACGTTACATTTAGATGAAATCAAGAAATGAGAAGAGACAGAATAGGTATATATCGGCATATCATAAGTCATCTTGATAAATTCTGCAGCAAAGAAACCCAGTGTTGACACATGAAAAGAGCTCAGTATCATTAATCATCAGGGAAATGCAAATTAAAACCATAGTAAGATATCACCTTATACCTGACAGAATGGGTATAATAAAAAAAACAAGAAATAACAAGTATTGGTGAGGATGTGGAGAAAACAGAACTCTTATGCACTGTTGGTGGGAATTTAAATTGGTGCAGCCACTTTAGAAAACAGTATGGAGGTTCCTCAAAAAATTAAAGATAGAAATGTCATATAATTCAGTAATTCTGTTATTGTATGTTTACCTAAAGAAAATGAAAACACTAATTGGGAAAGAATTGTGCACGCCTATGCTTATTGCAGCATTACTTATAAAACCTGAGATAAACGGAAGCAAACCAAGTATACGTCAGTGGATGCATGGGTGACGAAGATAACGGTGTATACATATATACACAGGATATTACTCAGCCATAAAAAGAATGAGATCTTGTCATTTTGTAATAATATGGATGGACCTAAAGGGTATTAGGCTAAATAAAATAAATAGGAGAGAGACAGTGTATGATTTCTTTTATATGTGAAATCTCAGAAAACAAATGAACAAACAAAAAGCAGTATCAGACCTATAAATGTAGAAAACAAACTGATGGTTGTCAGAGAAGAAGGGGGTGGAGAGATGGGCAGAATGGGTAAAGGGAGTAGAAGATAACAGGTTTCCAGTTATGGAATGAATAAGTCACAGGGATAAAAGGTACAGCATAGAGAATATAATCCATGATATTGTAAAAGCATTGTATGGTGACCAGTGGTAGCTACACACTTATGGTGAGTGTAGCATAACAAATAGACTTTTTGAATGACTATGTTGTACACCTGAAACTGATAAAACAATGGTGTGTCAACTATCTTCAAATAAAAAAACAACTGTTTCCAAAGTTCGAATAAAAATTATTTTAAATGAGGCCAACTAACCAACCACATTAGGAAAATGAATTAGGTATTATGCCACTTTTAAATTTTTATTTTTATTTATTTTTCTTTTTATAGATTTTAATTATTTATCTGACAGAGAGAGAGAGATCACAAGTAGGCAGAGAGGCAGGCAGAGAGAGAGGAGGAAGCAGGCTCCCTGCTGAGCAGAGAGCCTGATGCAGGCCCCGATCCTAGAACCCTGAAACCAAGACCTGAGCCGAAGGCAGAGGCTTAACCTACTGAGCCACCAGGCACCCTTAATTTTTATTTTTTAACTATTTTTTTAAGTAAGCTCTGTGCCTAGTGTGGGGCTTGAGCTCACCACCCCAAGATCAAGAGTTGCATGTTCTACATGAGCCAGCCAGACACCCTGGTATTGTGCCATTTTTTTAAAGCCTTGAGCTTTTGGGAGATATGAACTCATTGGGCTTCCCTCCCACTGCCACTCTGCACATGGTTTTTCCTGTTAGCATCTTATATTAGTATGGCAAATTTCCTATAGTTTATAAAGCAGTTAAGGATACATTGTTATCAACTAAAGTTCGTAGTTTATTTTGATTTCCTTAGTTTTTATCTACTTTACTTTTTCTGTTCCAGGAGCCCATCCAGAATACCCCATTACATTTAGTTGTCATGTCTCCTCAGGCTCCTCTGAGGTGTGACACTTTCTCAAATTCTTGGTTTTTTTTCTTTTTTTCACAAATTCTTATTTTTGATTACCTTGACAGTTTTGAGGAATGCTGGTCAAGTATACTATAAGGTGTTCCTCTATTGGGATTTGTCTGGTGTTTTTGTTATGGTTAGATCAGGCTTAGAAAGGTTTTAGGAGGATGGCCACAGGGGTAAAGTGCCATTTTTATCACATCATGTCACAGGTACACACTATCTACATGATTTATGACTGCTGAAATGGTATTTGTGATGTTTCTCCTTAAAAGTTATTCTTTTCATCTCTCCACTCCCCTTCTTTCTGTATTGTACTTTTGGAAGGAAGTCACTATGCACAGCCCACACTTAAGGAATGGGGAGTTATGCTCCCCTTCCTTTAGATAGAGTAGCTAAAAAAGTGACTTGTAATTCTTTTGCATGGGTATATGTCTCTTCTTTACTTATTTATGCAACCATTTATATCAGTATGGACTCATGAATATTTTATACTTTGAGTTATAATCACATACCACTGCCTTTATTTTTGTTGCTCAGATTGTTCCAACATTGGCCATTGGGATCTCTTTTACTTGTCTCCTGTGTCCATTTGACATACTCCCATTTTTGTGTTCGTGTGTATTTTAACCCTTCCTTTTCTTTTTGACACTTAAAGATACTCTAGACTTGTCTTGTGTATTTCTTTCTTTTTTTTCTAGTAAGATTTTTATTTATTTGTCAGAGAGGACACAAGCAGGGGGAGCGGCAGGCAGAGGGAGAAGGAGGCTCCTGGCTGAGCAAGGAGCGATGTGGGACTTGATCCCAGGACCCTGGCATCATGACCTGAGCCGAAGGCAGATGCTTAACAGCTGAGCCACCCAGGTGCCCCATCTTGTATATTTCTTGCCCCAGTCCTAGAATCAGCTATTTCTCCAAGGAGTTCTGTTTCCTTTTATTGAAAAATGATATTAGAAACCATGATCTTAGCCCTTACATGAGCTTGTTGCTACTGGGGTGTTGTCTCTTTTAGGCCTTCTCACCTTACAGAGCAAAGAAACGTGTATATATATGTAGGCCTATCTATAAATATTTTTATGTATAAGTAACTGTATCTTGATTATGTTAAACATGAGTTCCTCTTGATATGAGTTCCTCTTGATGTCTCCAACTATAATCCATTACCATTTAGACCATACTATTCTCCTCCCTTTACTATTCTCCTCCCTTTACTTATTTGTAAATTTGCACACAGATACCTGGTTTCCACCACTGTCATCCATTTACTTGTTCAGTTCCATATACAAGTATGGAAGAACTGTGGGGTGCCTGGGTGGCTTGGTTGGTTAAATGACTTTGTTTTTTTTTTAAAGATTTTATTTATTTATTTGACAGAGATCACAAGTAGGCAGAGAGGCAGGCAGAGAGAGGTGAGGGAAGCAGGCTCCCCTCTGAGCAGAGAGCCCAGTGTGGGGCTCGATCTCAGGACCCAGGATCCCAGGATCCTCAGGACCCTGAGATAATGACCTGAGTCAAAGGCAGAGGCTTAACTCACTGAGCCACCCAGGCACCCTGCCTGCCCGCCGCCCCCCCCCCCCGCCGCCTCTTTTTAAGAAATTTATTTGAGAGAGAGATAGCATGTGGTGGGGCAGAGGAAGAGAGAGAAGCAGACTCCCTGCTGAGCGTGGTGCCTGATGCAGGGCTTGATACCAGGACCCCAAGAACAAGACCCAAGCCGAAATCAGACACTTTTTTTTTTTTTTTTTAAAGATTTTATTTATTTACTTGATAGACAGAGATCACAAGTAGGCAGAGAGAGAGAGAAGGAAGCAGGCTGTCCGCAGAGCAGAGAGCCCGATGTGGGGCTCGATCCCAGGACCCTGGAATCATGACCTGAGCTGAAGGCAGCGGCTTTAACCTACTGAGCCACCCAGGTGCCCAATCAGACACTTTTTAAAAAAGATTTTATTGGAGCGCGTGGGTGGCTCAGTGGTTTAAGGCCTCTGCCTTCGGCTGGGGTCATGATCCCAGGGCCCTGGGATCGAGCCCCAAATCCAGCTCTCTGCTCTGCGGACAGCCTGCTTCCTCCTCTCTCTCTGCCTGCCTCTCCGCCTACTTGTGGTCTCTGTCTGTCAAATAAATAAATTTTTTAAAGAACTACAAAAAAATAAAAAAGATTTTATTTATTTGTTTGACAGAGCGCACAAGCAGGAAGAGCAGCCTGCGGAAGGAGAAGGAGGATCCCTGCTGAGCATGGAGCCTGACTTGGGGCTCAGTCAGAAGACCCTGGGATCATGGCCTGAACTGAAGGCAGACGCTTAACTGACTGACCACCCAGGCACCCATGAACCCATGAAGTCAGATGCTTAACCAACAGCTATTCAGGCGCCCCAGTTGTCTGACTCTTGATCTCAGGTCAGGCCTTGATCTCAGGGTTATGAGTCCAATCCCCCATTAGGCTCCATGCTGGGCATAGAACCTACTTAAAAAAAAGAAAAGTCCACAGCCACAAACAAATAGATGATCAACAAAAAGTTGCACTCAAAAACAATACAATTAGGGACGCCTGGGTGTCTCAGTCAGTTGGGCGGCTGCCTTCGGCTCAGGTCATGATCCCCGGGTTGTGGGATCAAGTCCCACATTGGGCTCCTTGCTTGGTGGAGAGCCTGCTTCTCTCTCCACCTCTAACTGCCACTGCCTGCTTGTGCGCGTGCACTCTCTCTCTCTCTCTGGCAAATAAGTAAATAAAATCTTTTTTTTTTTAAGATTTTATTTATTTATTTGTCAGAGAGAGAGAGAGAGAGCAAGCACAGGCAGACAGAGAGGCAGGCAGAGGCAGAGGGAGAAGCAGGCTCCCTGCCGAGCAAGGAGCCCTATGTGGGACTCGATCCCAGGATGCTGGGATCATGACCTGAGCCGAAGGCAGCCGCTTAACCAACTGAGCCACCCACGCGTCCCGTATATAAAATCTTTAAAAAAATAAGTAAATAAGTAAATAAATTAATAAAATAAATAAAAAGGCAAATAAGTAAATAAAATCTTTAAAAAATAAGTAAATAGGTAAATAAATAAAGTAAAAAAATAAAATAAATAAAAAGGCAAATAAGTAAATAAAATCTTTTTTTTTAAAAAGATTTTATTTGTTTATTTGACAGACAGAGATCACAAGTAGGCAGAGAGGCAGGCAGAGAGAGAGGAGGAAGCAGGCTCCCCGCCGAGCAGAGAGCCCCATGTGGGGCTCGATCCCAGGACCCTGAGATCATGACCTGAGCGGAAGGCAGAGGCTTAACCCACTGAGCCACCCAGGCGCCCCAGTAAATAAAATCTTTAAAAATATACAAGTATAGTAGAATTGTTAATTATGTATAGTTCCTTTTGCCTTTTAGTCTTACTATTTCCAAATGGCTGCTTTTAATCATCTGAAATTATATAGCTTAGGATGGATTTATATATTTCTGAAATAATCAGTAACTTTTTTTTTTTTAAGATTTTTGTTTATTTTGACAGAGACACAACGAGAGAGGGAACAGAAGCAGAGGGAGTGGGAGAGGGAGAAGCAGGCTTCCGGCTGAGCAGGGAGCCCAATTTGGGGCTCCATCCCAGGACCCTGGGATCATGACCTGAGCTGAAGGCAGACGCTCAACTACTGAGCTACCCAGGCGCCCCAGTAACTTTTTTTTTTTTTTAATTTATTTATTTGATAGAGATTACAAGTAGGCAGAGAGGCAGGCAGAGAGAGGTAGAAGCAGACTCCCCGCTGAGCAGAGAGCCCGATGCGGGGCTCCATCCCAGGACCCTGGGACCATGACCTGAGCCGAAGGCAGAGGCTTTAACCCACTGAGCCACCCAGGCGCCCCTCCCCAGTAACTTTTTTTAAATGACTTTCTACCCCCCGCTTTTTAAAAATATTTACTTATTTATTTATTTGGCAGACAGAGATCACATGTAGGCAGAAAGGCAGGCAGAGAGAGAGGAAGGGAAGCAGGCTCCCCACCAAGCAGAGAGCCCAATGTGGTGCTTGATCCTAGGATCCTGGGATCATGACCTGAGCCGAAGGCAGAGGCTTTAACCCACTGAGCCACCCAGGCCCCCTCTACCTTTTTTTTAAAGTTTTTTTTTTATTTTAACTTATTTGTCAGAGAAAGAACACAAGCGGGGGCAGTAGCAGGCAGAGGGAGAAGGAGAAGCACACTCCCCACTAAGCAAGGAGCCTGACACAGAAATTGATCCCAGGACACTGGTATCATGACCTGAACCAAAGGCAGACATTTAATCAACTGAGCCATCCTGGTATCCCATTAATTTTTTTTTTTTAAAGGATTTCTTTTTTTTTTTTAAGATTTTATTTATTTGACAGAGATCACAAGTAGGCAGAGAGACAGGCAGAGAGAGTGAGAGAGGAGGAAGCAGGCTCCCTGCTGAGCAGACAGCCCGATTCGGGACTCGATCCCAGGACCCTAGAATCATGACCTGAGCCGAAGGCAGAGGCTTTAACCCACTGAGCCACCCAGGTGCCCCTCCCATTAATTTTTTATTGCAATAGAACCTCTGTGAGTATTTGTTCTTAAGGGGAGTGGGAGTAGAAGAGAAGGGGAGGAACTCTGCTATTTACTCTATTTTATCTAGTTCTCACAATTATTTTGCAAGGTGATACTGTCATGAGTTTTTAGAGGAGAAAATGAAGGAGTTGCATAGGAAGGAATGGAATGGAGTGGAGACTCAAGGTCTGCCAGTCTCCAGAGTTCATCTCCCGCTTTCGATTTTTGCGGCTCACCATGTCACTTAAAATGTAGTTAAGGGAATGAGGCAGGAATATTTAAAGTCAAATAACAAGAGTAAGGCAAATACAGGATTACTTGCGAAGTCAGTGTTTGGAACATAATCGTAGGGCAAATGATTTCATGTCCTTTGAGTCTTTTTATCCTTTTTTAATCTTTTTTCCCCATTTATTTTTTAAATTTTTATTAAAAAACTTACCCCACAGTTTTTTGTTTGTTTGTTTTTTAAGATTTTATTTATTTATTTATTTGACAGAAACAACAGAGAGAGGGAACACAAGCAGGGGGAGCTGGAGAGGGAGAAGCAGGTCCCCCACTGAGCAGGGAGCCCAATGCAGGGCTCCATCCCAGGACGCTGGGATCATGACCTGAGCCGAAGGCAGCAGCTTAATGACTGAGACACCCAGGTGCCCCTCCCACAGTTTATTTTTAAATAGGACTGGAAAGCCTTTTATTTTTTACTTTTCAGTAGCCTTATTTTTCTTTGCATTGCTTCTTTCTCCCTTCTAAGCCTATGTGTCAATCATGCTAATGTTGCTACCATTTGTGTCTTTCAGGAAGTGAGTGCTTTTGGTGAGGAAGGTGAAGGCGATTATCTAGATGACTGGATGGTGCTCTGTAATGGGCCCTACTGGGTGAGGGATGGTGAGGTGCGGTTCAAGCATTCTTCCACCGAAGTTCTGCTGTCTGTCACAGGAGAACAATATGGCCGACCCATTAGTGGGCAAAAGGAGGTACATGGCATGGCGCAGCCGAGCCAGAACAACTACTGGAAAGCCATGGAAGGCATCTTCATGAAACCCAGCGAGTTGTTAAAGGCAGAAGCTCATCATGCAGAGCTATGAGTCTGGAAGCTGTGAGCCAATGTCACCACACAGTGTTCATGACATCTGTTGCTGCTCCACCCTGGGATCCCTGGGCAGTGGCCATGTCAACACTGAGATGAAGATGCATGGCTGAAAACAGAGGCTGTGGTTGGAAGCTTTAGCCCTTCACACTTGAATTGGTTGTTCTCCCAGACTCTGGGTCAGTTCTTTTTGAATACAGGACTTGCTGGTGAAGGAGCAGATATTTTTATTAATATCAATAAAAGGGAAACTGAGGGAGATACCCATCCTAGTTGGAAAATTTTTACTCATCAGACTCTTGGCATCATGGATTATTGATGTGTGACTTTTCTCCTACTTCTTTCTCCAAAATGATAAAGAATTTCATTATTAGTCACCAGTGTTGTCCTTTATTAGGTGTGTTGTTTCATAATCTGATTGATCCTTGAGTCTGACACATGTCACTGCTATCACTCTAGAGATGCTGGGAGCCTTTGGTGTGGGCCCTTTTAAGAGCCTTACTTGGATCCAAACTTTTTCTCTATTTTCACTTCTCTCCTAGCACCTCTTTTACTAGATTTTTAATTATGGTTAAAGACCCTCAAGGAATTCAGCTTAATAAATTAACTGCAGTTGAGAAAAAAAAGAACTAATATTCACTGTCTGTTAAATACTAGATACTGTATTATAGCTCTTAACTCCTTTAATCTTCATAGATCTAGGGTAGGTATTACAGTATTACTAATGGAGAACATGAAGGTTGAGTAACTGCCTTACTTAAGTGCTTAAATTGTCCTTGAGTAAGTAACTTAAAGCTAGTAAATAAGGATAGGAATCCAACTGTGTCTGGCTCACATTCTTTTTACTACAGTATAGTTATATTCACTCTTGGATAATAACTGGTCTATTTTGGATAAATATAGGGATAGATTTCTCTGAAAGGGGGGGTAGAAAACTTTTGTCCTATGCTTACCTCATTTCTTCCTTTCTGTCTGCTGGTCAGTTCCAGAAAGTTTGCTCCTAGGTCTTTTGAGCATAGTAGTGGTGAACAGAGGTGTCTTCTATCTGCTGGAATTTCAGTGACTAGCAGGTCTTTTTATTTTTAAAAACAATTGTTCCCCTGTCCTTTCCTTTACGGACTTAAGGTTAAACATTTGGGCATAATGGGTCTGTGCCAGATTTAGCCCATGACATTAAGAGGCTTGGTCTCTTTGACAAGGACTTGTTTCAATACGTCGAGACCATGAACTAGTTGAGTTCCATCTCCATTTTCTCCCCTCTTCCCACTTCAGTTGCATTGATCATTTGAGATCTCTCCAGAAGTAGAGGTTATTGTGATACTGGGAGTAGGCTGGAAATAGTCTGGGGAGAAAGAAGAAAGGAAGTGATAGGAATCAGCTAGGTAAAGGGAACAGATTGGACAAGATGAAAATGAATAGAGAGGTATGTTGCAAGGTACCCCCAACTTGGCTTGAACAGAGTTTTCACTGAGTTGCTGGGCCTTCCCTGAGGGTTCACAGAACCTACCTTGCTAAGAGGCTGCAGATTATAATGCTTGAGAGATAAGTATGAATTTGAAACAAATGGTGGAGTCTTTGGGGAGATGTGAAATGACTGACAGGAGGACTAGATAAGGAAACCAGTTGGAGGGGTAAAAACTGTGGGTAACCCAATGTGAAAACTGAAATGGTGCTTTTCTGAAGAAGTGAAAAAGAGTTTCCAAGTAAAATCTTGAAGGACATTTATGGAGATTGGGATGTAAGAGCAAAGGGATATGAAGGACTTATTTTGAAATCCTCAGAACTTGTTTTAGCTTGTATTAGCATCACTGTATCAGAGTTGGAAGGGATCTTTGTCCAGTTTCCTTATTTCATAGAGACGGACACAGGCAAAATAAAGTTGATCCTGAATTATCTATTTCTTGCGATTATGTTTGCTTCCAAAATAAACTATTTGTTGAGCAGTAAGAACAATATTCTCTATTTCTGTCATATCCCCTCAGCTCAGTGCCCAAATTGTGCTATACACAGTAGAGACTGAAAACTTGTCCAGCGAAGGGCCCAGAAAATTGCGTTTCTCACACAGTAGGTCAGTACATACTGACTAGAACAGTATTCAAAACAGTAACATGAATGAACAACTCATTCCTCTGGCTGGAATGAGGTGTGAATTTCGACTCATGTGTTTTAGTTCTTGGTTTCCTCAGTGATTTTCACACAAGGCTCTTAAGTAAGACAGCTACTCCGTGTGACCTAGGGGCATAACTTCCGCAGTACCCTCAGTTCGGACCCTAAGTGGTAAAGCGGACGCTGTAACCACCCTGGGAAAGTGCTTTGAAAGTGGAAGTCGGCCATGAAAATGAGACAGCCAAGTCTGTTGCCAGTCAGGGACGGGCTCAGACTTGGGTCTCCTGCAAGCCTCAGGCTCCGCATTTCCGGGTGCGGAAGGGTGGGTCAGGGGCGGGGCATGAGTGTCAGTCGGCGCGAGGTCCGCCCCCTATCCCTTGGTGCGCCCCGGCTCCTTTGGAGCCACGCCCGTACTTCGCGCAGGCAGCCGGTCGGCCCTGCCGGCTCGCGAGCGCTGGGAGGAGTGGGGCAGGGAAACTGCTGGCTGGCTGGCTGGCTGGCTGGCGGGCTGTGGGGGGCGGGGTGCACGCGCGCCAACGCTTCCCAGTCCAGCGCCCTTCCTGCGCGTGCGGCTGGTCGGCCCGCGGCGGCGCAGAGCGGAGCCGGCGTCCGGGGGCCCCGGCAGGGCGGGGGCCGGAGCCAGGCCTGGCCGGGGCCGGAATGCCCCTGTTCTTCTCCGCGTTGTTGGCCTTGCTGTTGGTTGCCCTCAGCGCCCTCTTCTTAGGCCGGTGAGAGGATCCCGGCTACAGCGGGTGGGGGCTGGGGAAGGAAGAGAGACTGAGGAGGGGGCGCGCGCTGGAAAGGCGCGCGGGGCCGGGCGGGGAGGGGGAGCGGGCTGGAGGGGAAGATGCGCGGGCGGTGGAGGGGGAGGGCCTGAAGGGGCACGCGGCGGGCTTGAGCTGGGGCGTGCGACCCGAGCTGACGGGGAGAAACTGGGAGTAGGGGACACTGAGGGACCGGGCGAGGCCTGAGGGGATGCTGAGGCTGGGAGCTGAATAGGGGTGTGTGTGTGTGTATGTATGTATAAAGGGGGCCCGGCTTGGTGGCCTCCATTCGCCCCTGGGTGTCCCCTTCACCGAGCGTAGAGGGCACCTGCAGCCTCGCCCTAGGAGACGGAACAGGTCTGGCTGCCCAGGGAAGAGCGGCGTTTGAGCCGGCCGGGTGTGACCCCACGGTGCCTTCTCGCTCACACCTGTCTGGAGGGCGGAGACAGAGACCCCTTGGGGGTAGTGTGTGATGACACATCTGATAAGGCTGTCTGTATTTCGACTCCCCTTCGGGCCTCTTCTTTCTTCATCTGGGGCTCCTAAAGATTGGAAAGATTGCTTCTTTGTCCCCAACTTAGGAGGTGGACCGTAGTTTGTTTGATTTCATTTGGGTGGAGGAGACACTCCAGGGCTAGGGTTTTGATCTTTGTGGCTGAGTGTACCTGACAGAGTGTTGTTTTGGGAGACCGGAGAGTTGCCCAGAAGATCCAGCTTTCGGGCATGACCTTTTTGCAAGGCCTTCTAGGACCAGGAAGGGGTGAGGAAAGCCAAAATTGGGAGATGGTCCTGGGAACTCACAGGGATTTTTCTGCAGGTGGTTTGTGGTCCGGTTGGCCACCAAGTGGTGTCAGCGGAAGCTGCAGGCGGAGCTAAAGATTGGCTCCTTTTTTTGGATCCAGAATGTCAGCCTTAAGTTTCAGCAACACCAGCAAACAGTGGTGAGTCTTGGGGAACTCCCTGGGTGTGTGTGGGGTGGACTCAGCTAAATTTTAACTATTTCTCTTTTTTTCCCCTCTAAAATCCTGGGTGGCTTTCCTAGTTAGCCCAGCCTTGTCACCTCTTTGCCAAGATGATTTTAGAGTTTGGAAGCACTGGGATTGATGCAAGTTTTTGAGTTAAAAATGCTTATAAGGCACAGAGTGTTCAGGGTACAATAAGAAAGCTACAGAACTAAGCACAGAGAAAAGATAACAGGAAATAGAAGCACTTACTGTTCTAATTTAAGAGGAGAAATAGTAACATATCCAAACATATCCATAAAAGAGAAATACTGAGCAAGTTCAACCAGTGTCATTGTGAGGAGCAGGATATAGTGCTGAGGAGAGAAGTTGGTGGAAATGGAGTGGAGAATATTTAGTGGAAGGCCTATAGGACTTCCTCCTCTTCTTAGAATATTTTCTGGCTGTCAAGCTGCTCATGGCTTACCTAGCAGCTAGTTTACAAAGCTATTTTCCACACTGTTTTAGGAAATTGATAGCCTGTGGATTTCCAGCAAACTCCTTAGCCATGATCTGCCGTGAGTACCCTATATCCTCACTCTTCCCTTGGGGAATATTTTGGGATTGGGGTTTGCAGACTGACATTCTGCAGAGGCCTCACAGCCCAAGGAGGGGGCTGGGGTTTTGCTGATGTCTCCTGGTTAGCCTGGAGGCTATTATTTTGTGAGACAGATATTGATAACTGCTATGAGACTGTTCTCCATGATTTGAGCTACATTTTTAGGGAGGATTGGAGGGTGAATGTTGGGGAGGGGAGAAGACTGCCATAAAGGGCTGGACCTGATGGCAGTGAGATCTCTCTTCTGGGCAGACGCTATGTGGCATTGTGCTTTGGAGAAGTGCGTATCAGAACGGACCTACAGAAGGTTTCTGGCCTGTTTGCCCCATTTTCCCAGAGCACTGGGGTGCATCAAAAGGAACTGTCCTTCAGTCCATCCTTACTGAAGATCTTCTGTCAGGTGAGATTCTTTTCCTAGTTTCTCGGACTATAGTAGGGATAGCTGGCTGTAGAGTGATGGGTGAATTTTTCTGCTGTTTTGGGAATATAATACCAATAGCTGCCGCTTATTCTTTCTCTACTGGAAAGGGAAGGCAGTGCTTTGATATTAATGATTATTCTTTGCTGCTTCTTTCTAGCTCTTCTCCATTCATGTAGAGTCTATAAACATCATGGTTCTCAAGGTGGCTACTTCTGAGTCTTTGTGGCACATTCAGATCAGAGGAAGCAGCTTTCTTTTGGATAGTGATGGGAAAAGGTAACTACTGGGTGAAAGAAGATCTGGTAGTCCCATTCTTGCCTTATAGTTTCCGCATGGCTGGATGTCCGGGTTTTATAAAGGTGTCAAGTTCTCATTCTATAACAATTTGAGGAGAGGTTAAGGTTAGGCACTTTTCTTTGCCTTGTTCTGTTTAGCCAGTAAAGCTTGACTGAAGTTAAGTGGTGAGAAAGGGGCCAAGTGCTCTTAATTTTTTTCCTTTCCCAGGCTGAAATGTGAGGTGAGCCTAAATCAGATCAACAGCAAAGTTCTTAAGAGTGGCCAGTTGGTGAGTATGCCATGGTCATTTAGATGCCTTGTTTCCTTCTGGGCGTAGGATATGAAGGAGCTTACATTCTAGATTCTGTGTTCTTATGGGGAGTTCTCTCAAGGTGATGTTCTAGACCACTGCATTTTGACCCAAAACTCCCTGACTCCCTAGATCTTAACACCTTAGAGGCTTATCCTCCCTACAGGAGGACACCTGCCTAGCGGAGCTCTCACTGGCCCTAAAGCTGTGTCTAGAGGTGGGCATCAGCAGTCGGCAACTGAAGGCGATCACTGTGGATATGTGGACACTCCATGCTGAATTGCATGAGGGCCTTTTTCATAGTCAGCTGCTACGCCAGGGCCCAAGCCTGGCACCCAAACCTGTTCCTTATTCAGGTAAAGCCCTGGTCAGTTAGCTTCTTGGGTGTGCTGTTCTCTTATTATTCTGGAATTATGTAAAAAAGTGGTCTCACTACTCATTAGGTATGCTTTGTTATTCAGCATAACCTTTGACACCGAGGATAGCTAAAGGAGATAGGGCATTTACTTGTGAGTGAAAGAACTAACTTTTAGTGGGTAATTATTGAAAATTAGACTTGTAGTACGAGTTTTTTGTATTGTCTCTCTAAATTCTCAGCATTTCACAAATGAGGATACTGAAGCAAGAAGACCAGATAGGTGACTTGGCTGAGGTCATAGAGCTAGTCAGTAATAAAAATACAGTGTAAGTTATTTTGCCCTAAAGTCGGTATTCTTTTTTTTTTTTTTAAGATTTTATTTATTTGACAGAGATCACAAGTAGGCAGAGAGGCAGTCAGAGAGAGGGGGGAGGGAAGCAGACTGCCTGCTGAGCAGAGAGCCCGATGCAGGGCTTCATCCCAGGACTCTTGAGATCATGACCTGAGCCAAAGGCAGAGGCTTAACCCACTGAGCCACCCAGGTGCCCCTAAAGTCCATATTCTTTACATTGTATCAGCCTGCTCCCCATACTGTTTTTTTTAAACTCCAGGGAAGGGAGTACAGCAGGTGCCTAGATCTCTGGGATATTTGCCTTGTGGCCTAGGATTGGGCATTTGGTTAGCCTACTTTTGTGGGAAGATTTGGCCAAAGAGGACAGGGAATTTTGTGAGACTTGAGTATGCTAAGAATTGATGGCTCTTGTGTTATTCATTCACATTTTCAGAGGTGACAGAGAACTTGGTTGAGCCAGCTCTGCCTGGCCTGTACCTCCTCCAGCAGCTGCCAGATCAGGTCAAGGTGAAAATGGAGATCACAAGTGTGGTGCTGTCCATGAATAGTCAAAAGAGGTGAGATCTCTCTTGACACAGAGTGTGGAGAGAGATGGTTTGAGCTCTATGCTGGGGTCTCAGTAACCCACCTGTTAGCTCCACTGCACTGAGCTTGTCTATGGGGGAAAGGGAGTAAGAACGACATTCCAGGTATTTCTGAGCCAAAGTATGTCTCTGCTCTAGGCACCTGAATTGGACGCTGAAGCTGCTGCATTTCCTTTACCACCGTGATGAGGATCAGCTGCCTCTTCGAAGCTTCACAGCAAACTCTGATATGGCACAGATGAGCACTGAACTCGTACTGAAAGGTTCCTGGTGGGGACGGCGTCGATACCGAAAGAACTAGACCCTCTCCTTCCCCCATGCCCCAGTTGGCCTTCTTAATTTAATATCAGTGTAGCTGGGGATGGGGAGGAGGGAATATACTGAGAGGAAAATAACCCCAACTCACGAGCTTTGGTGATAGTCTATTCATCTGCTTGCCTGTCTCTGACTGTCTCCTAGTTTTACCTTTTGTTTTTCCAGTGTTCTCTGATCGCTCTTTGCCCTCACAGATGGGTTGTTGCTGTCCCAGAGTCGCCAGCGCATCGTCTGTCTCAGCTCCCTTAAGGCTAATGTGCAGGTGTGATGACTGTGGGACCAAGAATCCTTCATTTCTGTGCTCTGTCCCTGTATCATTGCCTTGTGAGCTACTGAGATAAAATCCAAGCCAACAGTTCTGGTGTTATTTCCAGGTGACCACCATTGACCTCTCAGCCTCCCTCGTTTTGAATACTTGTATTATTCATTACCGGCACCAGGAATTCTCTCACTGGCTGCACATGCTGGCCCTGGAGACCCAAGAGTCTAGTTCATCTGTTTTTAAGCAAAGAAAGAAAAGGTCGGTGTAATCTTTATTAGCCGCCATCTTATTAGGTGGATTCTCAGATTCTTTTGATCTACAGTGGCATATTGTGTTAAATATATATTTTGATGAGTTCAATAGCATTTCTAATTTATTTTTATTTTTTGAGAGAGAGAGAGAGAGCAAGCATGGGAGCTGTGGGGGAAGGGGCAGAAGAAGAGGAGGGGCTTGATCCCACCACCCTAATACCATGACCTGGGCTGAAATCAAGAGTTGGATGCTTAACTTACTGAGCCACCCAGGTGCCCCAATAGCACTTCTATTTTATATATCTTCCCCATTAAACTAGATTCTTTGACAGTAGGACGAAGTCCTTTTTGTTTTTATTTCTTCAGTGCCCAGCACAGTGCCTTGTTATACAAAATAAACAATTGTTGCACTGAATTGAAATGATCCACAATCTTGTCTGCCTTAGATTATAGGTGGTACATCTTGTCAGCAATGTCATCTCTCTCTGCATTGTGTTGCATAGAGAACTTAAGGTTAATGGCCTGGAAGCAGGGACACCTGGGTGGCTCAGTTGGTTAAGTGTCTGCCTTCTGCTCAAGTCATAATCTCAGGGTACTGATCAATTCCCACATCGGGCTCCCTGTTCAGTGGGGAACCTGCTTCTCCCTCTGCCTGCTACTCTACCTGCTTGTGCGCGCGCTCTCTCTTTTTCTGACAAATAAAATCTTTAAAAATAAGATGACTTGGGGTGCCTGGGTGGCTCAGTGGTTTAAGCCTCTGCCTTCGGCTCAGGTCATGATCTCAGGGTCCTGGGATCGAACCCCATGTCAGGCTTTCTGCTCAGCAGGGAACCTGCTTCCCGCCCTCCCCCCGCCTGCCTCTCTGCCTACTTGTGGTCTCTGTCAAATAAATAAATAAAATCTTAAAAAAAAAAAAAAAGATGACTTGGAAGCAGTGCTCCTTGGTTGTATTAGGCTGAATCATGTGATATACTGATGTTTATATTTACATTTATATTTCATCTATGAAATGGCAGTCTCTCCCCACTGTTTACCATTGGGAATAGCAAGCTTAGGAGTTTGGTCTTTTATTTTCTAGTTGCATTCCATCCTGAGAATCACAACAAAACTCACCCTGACTTCAGGTATCTGTCCCATAATAGGAAGCTCCAGTTCTTTCTTTATCAAACAATGATGTCTTGTCTCTATGCAGAACCTTCCCCCAGATCCTGGCTCCTATCATTTTTAGCACCTCCATCTCCAATGTCAACGTTTCCATTCAGCTTGGTGATACACCACCCTTTGCCTTGGGATTCAATTCCATCTCTCTAGGTAAGACTCTGGGATAAAAAAGGAATAAGAATCTGTCCATTCGTGAAGCTAGGCCTAATTGATGGCTACATAGAACTCTCCCCTACCTTCTTTGTTCAGATTACCAGCACCTGAGGCCACAGAGTATCCATCAGCGGGGTGTGCTAACTGTGGACCATCTCTGCTGGCGGGTGGGCAGTGACTCCCACATTCAGCGGGCACCCCACCCACCCAATATGCACGTTTGGGGTGAGGCACTTGTCCTGGACTCCTTCACACTACAGGTAGGTGGGGACTTTGGTGAACAGCGGCCCATACAGTTTCCTTTCCCTGCCATGCTTTAGAGCACGGAGCACCTTTTTGGCAGAAGATGACGCATCAGGGTGTTACAGAACTGTGTGTTCTGCATGCTCCTAACGGGGCTCTCTCTTCTTATTTTCTAGGGTAGCTATAACCAGCCTTTGGGCCTGTCTAGCACTCAGTCAGATACCCTATTTCTTGATTGTACCATCCGTGGACTGCAGGTAGAAGCATCAGATACCTGTGCGCAGTGTCTCTCTCGCATTTTATCCTTGATGGACACACAGCCTGGGAAGTCAGCTGCCTCTAGAGAATCTTCATTTGGGGAATCTGTGTCATTACTGTGGAAGGTGGACTTGAAGGTGGAGGACATGAACTTATTCACCCTTTCTGCCCTGGTTGGTAAGTGGCACAGGGATTCTACAGTTAAGTGGGTAGTTTGTAACCTAAGCAGATTATGCTGGTTCAGTCTGCTTCTTCTTATTTAATGAAGGTGATTATTTGGACATTTTCTAAATTAAAGGTGTGAGATGCTAGCAGGTCTTACATAACTTGGGTTTCTTGATATTTTTTACAGGCTAATAGAAGGTATTAAGTATTAAGCAAGATTTATTTAAAAACAAAAGCCTTGATAGTTGATCAAGAAATTGAGACTTGTGTAGTTTTTTATTTCATTATGTGTTTGGTTCTAGAGAGTAATACATCTCTGGGCACTTTGTAGGAGTTAGGGAGCTTGTTTGGCTTTGCCACCAGATTACCCTGCCACCAGGTAGGGTAAGATAGGAAAGGAAAAATTGCCATGAAATATGAGGAATGAACTTAGGGAGGTATAGGGAATAAAGAAAACTAGAGTGAAGAGAATGAGTAAGAAAGGAGAGTGAAGGCTGAAGTTGCCGTTTGAGAGCTGAGAACCAATGCTAACGTGGTTTCTGGATGGTAGGTGCTTCAGAGATCCGACTAGACACGCTGACCGTCCTGGGAAGCGCTGAAACCTCCACTGTGGGTGTCCAGGGACTTGTGTTGGCCCTGGTGAAGTCAGTCACAGAGAAGATGCAGCCCTGCTGCAAGGCTCCTGACATTCCCACTCCCATCCTCAGCCTCTCCATGCTCTCCATCACCTATCACAGCAGCATCCGCTCTCTGGAGGTAATGCTTCTCTGGGGAGGTGGAGTCAGGTTGGTTTTTATCTATCAGACTTCAGCTTCCTTTGGAAGAAGAAGTTGCCTTTTCAAGGCTGGAACTCAAAGGCATTTTTCTGTTCTGGAATTTAAGTATTCTCTGCTTAACTATTCAGAATGGACTTTGTTTTTCAAACTTACAAGGACTCCCTTCTTTGAAACATACTTTCACATATAAGTCATTTGCTGTATTGACTTGTGTGGTCAGTACTTTTTATATTCTTTTTTTTTTTTTTTTAAAGATTTTATTTATTTATTTAACAGACAGCAGAAGTAGGCAGAGAGGCAGGCAGAGAGAGAGGAGGAAGCAGGCTCCCTGGTGAGCAGAGAGCCCGATGTGGGGCTCAATCCCAGGACCCTGGGATCATGACCTGAGCTGAAGGCAGAGGCTTTAACCCACTGAGCCACCCAGGCGCCCCAGTACTTTTTATATTCTTTAAGAATTAAATCAAGGGGTGCCTGGATGGCTTTGTTGGTTGAGTGTCCGACTCTTGGTTTCCACTCAGGTTGTGATCTTGTGGTTGTGGGGTTGAGCCCCATGTCAGGCTCTTCGCTCAGTGTGAAATCTTCAGATACTTTCTCCCTCTCCCTCTGCCCCTCCCCTTTCGCACACACACACTCTCTCCCCCTAAAATGAATAAATAAAATCTTTTTTTTTTTTTTTTTTAGATTTTATTTATTTGTTTGACAGAGACCACAAATAGGCAGAGAGGCAGACAGAGGGAGAGGGAGAAGCAGGCTCCCTGCTGAGCAGAGGGCTCGATCCCAGGATCCTGGGATCATGACCTGAGCCAAAGGCAGAGGCTTTAACCCACTGGGCCACCCCGGTGCCCCAATAAATAAAAAATTAAAAAAAATTTAGTCAAGATGCAATTATTGCACGAAACAGTTTTTTTTCTTTTTTTCTTTTTTTTGAAAAAGATTTTATTTACTTATTTAAGGTAAAGAGTGGGAGAGAGAGCACGAGCGGGGTGAGGGGCAGAGGGAGAAGTAGACTCCCTGCTGAGCAGGGAGCTCAATGTGGGACTCGATCCCAGGACTCAGGGATCATGACCTGAGCCAAAAGCAGATGCTTAAGTGACTGAGCTATCCAAGTACCCTGCATAAAACTTTCAAAGTGATTATTAAAATGGTTATTACTGGGGTGCCTAGGTGGCTCAGTGAGTTAAAGCCACTGCTTTCGGCTCGGGTCATGATCCCAGGGTCCTGGGATCGAGCCCCGCATCGGGCTTTCTGCTCTGCAGGGAGCCTGCTTCCCTTCCTCTCTCTCTCTCTGCCTGCCTCTCTGCCTGCTTGTGATCTTTGTCAAATAAATAAATAAAATCTTAAAAAAAAAAAATTATTACTGGGGTGCCTGGGTGGCTCAGTGGTTTGGGCCTCTGCCTTTGGCTCGGGTCATGATCTCAGGGTCCTGGGATCGAGCCCTGCATCGGGGTCTCTGCTTGGCAGGGAGCCTGCTTCCCCCTGTCTCTCTGCCTACTTGTGATCTCTGTCAAATAAATAAATAAATCCTTTAAAAAAGATGGTTATTATATAGAGTATGGCTATTATAGAAAGATAACTCACAGAAACAGAAAGTCAAATGACTTATCAAGTATGTGCTGTATATACTGCATATTCTGTGGTAGATACTGAAGAATCAACAGTCTAGAATCCAATTGGGAACTCAAAAGTGTGTAAGTAAGAACTGTTAGCTCCATATATTCATGCTAAGGAGAACAAGGCAAGGGCATAATTGATGCAGTTGCTCAGTAGTGGAGCAGTTGCTCCAACTGAGTGGAGATGGTTCTGGACCCAGGTGGGCATGTATAATAATAATCCCAGCCATCTCTCTTATTTTGGGATCTTGTAATTGGCAGATTCTTTTCTCTTGCTCCCTGAAGGTTCAGTGTGGTACAGGGCTCACCTTACTTTGGAGCCCCCCAGATCACATGTACCTATACCAGCACGTCCTGGCTACCCTGCATTGCCGAGACCTACTGAGAGCCACTCTGCTTCCCCAGTCTGTGCCACTCCTTGCACTAGAGACCCCAGAGACTGCGTCTGAACCAGAAGGCCTTCTCCCTGAGCCATCTCCCCCAAAGCGGCTACTAAACCTGACACTGGAGGTGAGCACAGCTAAGCTGACAGCTTTTGTAGCTGAGGACAAATTCATTACCCTGGCTGCGGAGAGTGTGTCACTGAGCCGGCATGGGGGTTCGCTGCAGGCTTACTGCCCAGAGCTGGCTGCTGGCTTTGATGGCAATAGCATCTTCAACTTCAAGGAGGTGGAGGTACAGCTGCTGCCTGAACTGGAGGAGATGATCCTCCACCGGAACCCTTTCCCTGTGCTGCAGACCCTCCGGAACCATGTGTGGCTTCTCTCCCTGGGCTCAGTCTCAGTGGAGTTTCCTTATCAGTATGATTTCTCTCGAACTCTGGATGAGGCTGTGGGCGTACAGAAATGGCTGAAGGGGCTGCATGGAGGAACTCATGCTCAGGCTTCTCCAAGCCCTGCCCCACTCCCACCTGATCTACTCTTGAAGGTTCATCACTTCTCATGGGTTTTCCTGGATGACGTTTTTGAGGTGAAACTTCGTGATAACTATGAACTAATGAAGGATGAAAGTAAGGAGAGTGCCAAAAGGCTGCAGTTGCTGGACGCCAAGGTGGCTGCCCTTCGGAAGCAACATGGGGAGTTACTGCCAGCCCGTAAAATTGAGGAGCTCTATGCCTCTTTGGAACATAAAAACATTGAAATCTACATTCAGCGCTCCCGTCGTCTCTATGGCAACACACCTATGCGCCGGGCTCTGCTCACTTGGAGCCTGTCAGGGCTAGAGCTGGTAGCTCTGGCAGATGCCTCCTTCCATGGGCCTGAGCGTGTGATAGAGCAAGTTCAAGAGCTTGATCCAGGCAGCCCTTTCCCTGCTGAGGGGATAGATCTTGTCATTCAGTGGTGTCGTATGCTCAAGTGCAGTGTTAAGACATTTTTGGGTAAGTAGCACTTCCTCATTTGTAAATAGAGTGTGGTGTTCACCCTCAGAGCTCCAGAAAGCTCTCTGAGTGACTGCAGAGGAACTCAGTTATATTGGGAACTGTGGTGGTTTTTGGATGGGTGGAGTGAGATGGGTGGGCTCCTCTTCATTTCTTGGTTCCTGAATTTCACCCTGAAACTGCTTGGCTAACACGAAGGACAACTAACACAGTCATCTTCAGGGTTAGTGTGCCTCTTGGATCTCGGTGTTATTCTCCTCACCATCTGCTCGTGTCTCCACGCCGTTTTCCAGCTTTCCTGCCGACTGCCAGCTCTTGTTCTCTCAGTTGACCTTGTTAAATAGATGGGTAAAAGTAGTGGCAGGGGAGAAAATGCTCAAGAATGTTGAGACAGTCCTCTGAATAGCCAGCGTATATCCTCCCTGTAATAACAGTTCGGATAAGAGATTATCCCCGGTACCTGTTTGAGATACGTGACTGGCGGCTGATGGGTCGACTTGTGGGCACCGAGCAGAGTGGTCAGCCTTGTTCCCGGCGGCGTCAAATCTTGCACTTGGGGCTTCCATGGGGTAATGTGGCAGTAGAGAGGAACATGCCCCCACTCAAGTTCTACCACGACTTCCACTGTGAGTAGAGGAGGGCAGTTGGTGTGGCTGAGGGACATTGTGATGGCTGGGATGGGAGATGAGCTGAGGCCTTCTGGAGTGAAGAAAGAAGTAGTGTAATAAGCTGTACCCTTTGCTCCTCTATCCCAGCGGAAATCTTTCAGTACACAGTGGTATGGGGCCCGTGCTGGGATCCAGCCTGGACACTGATTAGCCAGTCTGTGGACCTCTTGACCAAGCCCTCAGCTGACCCCAGTCCACCCTTGCCCTGGTGGGACAAGAGCCGTCTTCTGTTCCATGGGGACTGGCACATGGACATTGAACAGGCAAATCTACACCAACTGGCTACTGAGGTGAGGGTTTCTGGAGCTGTTGTTTTCTTATTAGGATGCTATGATTGGGGCTTGTATAGCACATGGCGGAGGGGAGACCCAACGGTACTTATTTGGGAGATTGGGAGATACTCTTACCCAGATCTCACCAAGTTGTTGGGGGTGGTTACAGGACCCATACAACACAACAGAAAATATGCACTGGGAGTGGAGCCACCTGTCTTTTCATTGGAAACCTGGTCAATTTGTGTTCAAGGGTGACTTGGATGTCAACGTGAGAACAGCTTCTAAGTGAGTGGAGTGATGGGTGGGGCCTCAACAGGGTGAGGGATTCAGGTTGGAGGGAGAGGGGAAGAGCCAGGGGGTTGCAAGTGATCAGGGCACTGAGAGCTGGGACTCTGTTGTGAGACAGGTATGATGACTGCTGCTTCCTTCACCTGCCTGACCTCTGCATGACACTGGACCTGCAGTGGCTATGCCATGGGAACCCCCATGATCACCACAGTGTCACTCTGCGGGCCCCAGAGTTTCTGCCTGAGGTGCCCTTGGGCCAACTCCATGACTCCTACCGGGCATTCCGTTCTGAGAACCTCAATCTCTCCATCAAGATGGATCTGACCCGGCACAGTGGGAGTGAGGCTTGGGTCTGGGGCAGTGGGAGGAAGGGTTGGGAGGATGGGCTTAAACACAAAGGACTTCACCCTCTGGGGCGGGGATAGGGAAAGCAAGGGAGGATTTGGATTAGGACCTTTTTTGAGAAAGCGTTGGTGAACACAAAACTTAGATTTTTTTTTTTAAGATTTGATTTATTTGGGAGATCGAGAGAGTACAAGCAGAGAGAGAGGGAGAAGCAGACTCCCCACTGAGCAGAGATCCAGATGTGGGGCTGTATCCCAGGACCTGGAGATCATGACTTGAGCCAAAGGCAGAGGCCTAACCATCTGTGCCATCCAGGCGCCCCCAAAGCTTAGATCTTTAAAAGGAAAGGGTGTTGGGGATATTGACTTGAGGCTGAATGCTGCTTGGGTTCTTAAACTTCTAAAAGCTGAAGCTAGGGATGGATTTAGGTTCATCTCTGTTTTAATCACAGGTAGGAGATACCTATCTTGTCTTTTACAGCAATATCCCAGCCCCGGATTCTGTTATATAGTAGTACCCTGCGCTGGATGCAAAACTTCTGGGCAACTTGGACTAGTGTCACAAGGCCTATCTGTCGGGGAAAGCTCTTCAATAACCTGAAACCGAGCAAGAAGAAACTTGGCCAGCACTACAAGCAGCTTTCCTATACTGCGCTTTTTCCCCAGCTGCAGGTCAGGCTCTGACATCTTTATTTCTGTTCCCCTTCCCTAGTTTTCTCATTTTTCCTTATCTTCATCATCTCTTGGATACCATTCTTTGTTCAGCGTTATGCTCTCTGTTTGCCAGGTGCATTATTGGGCCTCATTTGCCCAGCAACGGGGTATCCAGATTGAGTGCAGTCAGGGCCATGTCTTCACTAGGGGAACTCAGCGGCTTATACCTCAAGGTAGGTTCAAAGACTGCCTTCCTTTCTCCTAGCCCTTGCCCTCTTCGCCCTTCTCGTTTCTCTTCCTGCTTTCTGTCCCACACTGCTCTTCCGTATCGGTCTGCATGGGCTCTGTATGGCTCCTTGTCTCAGCGGGCACAGTGATGCGGCGCCTCATCTCTGACTGGAGTGTGACCCAGATGGTTAGTGACCTAAGTCAGGTGACTGTTCACCTGATGGCTTCACCCACTGAAGAGAATGCTGATCACTGCCTTGATCCTTTGGTGACAAAGACCCACCTACTGAGCCTGTCCTCCCTCACCTACCAGCGGCACAGCAATCGCACAGCTGAAGAGGTACCGCGTGACCCAGTCTCTTTATGACCTTATTTGTATCAGTAGGTGTCTTGGTTTCTTTAGGTGGCCATAACAAAATACCGAAGACTGTGTGGCTTAAACAATAGAAATATATTTCTCAGAGTTTTGGGGGCTGGAAGTCTAAGATCAGGGTGCCAAGCATAGTCAGATTCTGGTGCGGGCTCTTTCCTGGCTTGTAGACAATTGCCTTTGCTGTGTCCTCACAAGGCAGGAAAAGAGAAAGGGAGCATCCTCTTTGGTGTCTCTTCTTATAAGGGCACACTAATCCCATCATAAGGCCCCACCCTTATGACCTCATTTAATCCTAATTACCTTCTAAAGGCCATATCTCCAAATATTAACATACCGGGGGTTATGGTCTCAACATACAAAGTTTGGTTGGGGCAACAATTCAGTTCATGGCAGTGGGTTTCAGGCAAAGGTCCAGGTAATGTTTCTAACTATATTCCAAGCATATATATTATTATTATATGATGAATTCACTATCAGCTCTATCAGTGTCCCTCTTTTTGAAAATTCCTTTTCTCCTTGTCCTTCTAAAGGTAGTCTCTTGCCCTTCAGGAAACAGTAAAACTTTTTCCCTAGGACCTTATTTGCTGGGGTTTTTTGCCCCCTAATTAAGGGAAGATTTTATGTTGAAATTTTTTTTCTTCTGTTTTTTAATTAAGTCGGCTCCATGCCTAAGCTGGGGCTTGAACTCACAACCCTGAGATCAAGAGTCACATGCTCTACCGAATGAGACAGGTGACCATATGTTGACATTTTCTGAACCATATAAATATAGTGGATATAGTCTGAGTATACTCTAATGCACACATTAAGACCACTTAGTTTTTCTCTAGGGTCATCTTATCTCTCCCAGAACAGATTATTTTTCTTCTTTTTAGGTGGGGGGGGGGTGCAGAAGGAGAGGAAGAGAGAGAAACTTTTTTTGTTGTTAAAGATTTTATTTATTTATATGGGAGAGAATGAGTGAGAGCATGAGCAGGGGGAGGAGCAGAGGGAGAGGCAGACTCCCCACCAAGCAGCCCCGCACGCATGTGGGACTTGATCCCAAGACCCTGGGCTCATGACCTGAGCCGAAAGGAGAGCTTAACCAATTGAGCTAGGTGCCCAAATAGATTGATTATTTAACAACCCAAATAGATTGCTTATTCAACAAGTTTGTTTTCTTATCTCTATATTTGCTGTATAGGAGAAATTGTGGGAATTTCCATGCTATCTTGTGGTTCTTTACTTGTTTCTTAGGAGCTCTCTACTCGGGTTGGGGATCCTGCCTTTCACACACACCAGCTGCACTTGGTAGATTTACGGGCTTCATGGACAACCACCAATCGGGACATTGCCTTTGGTTTATATGATGGCTATAAAAAGGCAGCAGTACTCAAACGTAACCTCTCTACTGAGGCCCTGAAGGGGTTAAAGATTGAACCCCAGATGCCGGCTAAAAAGCCAAAGCAGAGTGTTATGACCAGTACCCCAGCCCCACCTCCCGTCAACACTCCCAGCTTTAGTGGACAGCCTGAGAAGGGGTCATCAGGAGGTAAGCTGGGGCAGATGAGACTTCATTGGGTTAGGGTTGGAATATGTCCATGGGATTGGACAGGAATTGGGAAGGACTAAATCATGGATGGTTCCGTCTAGGTGTAGAGATGAAAACTATTGTTTCTCCATATTCGGCCACCTCAATCTTTCTCTCTCTCTCTCTTTTTTTTTTTTTAAGATTTTATTTATTTATTTGACAGAGTGTGCAGGAACTGAGGGGAGGGGCAAAGGGGGAGGGAGAAGCATGTTTCCTGCTGATCAGGGAGCCTGAAACAGGACTCAGTCCCAGGACCCTGGGATCATGACCTGAGCTAAAGGCAGATGCTTATCTGACTGAGCCCTGCAGGTGACCCAGTTCACCTCAGTCTGACATAGCAATGATATAGGGGCATTTAAAGGGTGTGATCCTGTGACCAAGAGAAAAGGATCATGAAGGAGTGATGGGTCAAAACAGTATGAGTAAGAGAAAGAAAGGATTAAAGAATTGTTTTGTGATTTGATGAATTAATTTGTTCAGTCAGCAAATATTGAGTACTTAACAGGCACAAAAGCACTGTGCTGGGTTCATGAGAGATATAAAATGAAAGACATTCTACTTGCTGCAGCGAGTAGTTTGTCATCTCTGGATGGGCAAAGATTATTCGTTCATTCACTCAACCATTCATTCATTCATAGATTCATTTTAGCTTATAGATGATTTATAATGCACCAGACATAACCCTAGACATTAGGGATATAAAGATGAGGGAAAGCTCAGAAACTAGTAGGTAGACATGTAAATTATTATTTCATTATGAAAATGCTTTGTAAGAATGTTCAAGAAGAAAGTATTTATTTATTTATTTATTTATTTTTTAAGAAGAAAGTATTTAAATCAGCATCGGGAAGTCTAGAAAGGCTTCCCAGAAAAGATAGTTGAGATGGGTCTTAAAAGATGAGTAAGAGGGGCACCTGGGTGGCTTAGTGGGTTAAAGCCTCTGTCTTCGGCTCAGGTCATGATCTCAGGGTCCTAGGATCGAGCTCCACATCAGGCTCTCTGCTCAGCTCTCTGCTTCCCCCCCACCCCTGCCTGCCTCCCTGCCTACTTGTGATCTCTGTCTGTCAAATAAATAAATAAACTCTCTAAAAAAAAAGATGAGTAAGAGTTCAACAGGCAAGGAGAAAGGAGAGGGCATTTTAGGGATAAGGAATGATAAGTATGGAGGAATGCAAGTTCATGGTGAGTTTAGGACAAGGTGAAAAGTGATTATGTCACAAGCGAGAAGTGAAAGTATATGGGAGTTGTTGTTTTTTTTTTAAAGATTTTATTTATTTATTTGCAGAGAGGCGGGGGGTGGGGGCGCGGAAGCAGGCTCCCTGCTGAGCAGAGAGCCCGATGCGGGGCTCGATCCCAGGACCCTGGGATCATGACCTGAGCCGAAGGCAGAGGCTTTAACCCACTGAGTCACCCAGGCGCCCCAGAAAGTATATGGGAGTTCTTAATTGGAGTGAAGGAGGGAGTGCAATCAGGGAAAGGTTTATTGATGAAGTAACATTTAAGCTGGACTTTGAAGCCTTAATATGGTTTGAACTTGTGGAAATGGGGAGAAATGGCATTCAAGGCAGAGGGAGTATCCTGATAGGAGTAGAATTGGTAAAGCTCAGTATGTTCAAAGGAGAGCAAACAGTCTGTTTCAGTTGGCATAGAGAGTAGCTAAGATGAGGGGTGAGGAAGATCAAATAAGAAAGGAAAGCTGCACATAGACCATCAAAGGTCTTCCAGAGAAGGCTAAGGAGTTTTTGGTCCTTACTTAGCAGACAGTGGTGAACTACTGAAGGCTTTTGAATAGGGATGTGTCATCATTAGACTTAATTTTTAGGAAGATAAATCTTGGGGTGCTGTGGAGGAGGACTAGAGGGGAAAAAACTGGAGATGGAGGAACCGATAAGGAAACTATTATGGCATCCCAACAACATGTAATGGTAGAGGCAGTGAGAATGGAGATGGGGAGATAGATAGAAATGTTGATGTGCCTATGAAATGTGTGACGCAAGGAGCACTTTCAGGTAATGTCTAACAGCTGGAGATGAGATCTAAAAGCTTAGTACTAGAGATGAAGGTTTTGGGAGTTTCAGCATAAGCTAAGAGGTGAGGCCAAGGAGATAATAATAGTTGCCTACTGTGTGAGAGGTACTCTGCAAAATGCTTCTGTTTGCTGTTGCATTAAATTCCCTCAACAACCTTATGAGACACTTACTCTTATTTTACAGACATGGATGGAAACTGAGGCCCAGGTTAAAGCAAGCTACCAAAGGTCACAATCAAGAAACTGGCAGAGATAGGATCTTAAATACAGGCAGACTAGTCTGATTCTGGAGGCTGCTATTAACCGTAACACACTGTTAGACAAACTCATTAGAAGAAAAGAGGAAGAGAGGGGAACATGTCAAGGATGGACCTTAGGAGATACTCATTTTTTAAGACTTGGGAGAAAAGGATTTAGAAGCATAATCAGAGGAAGCAGTAGAACTATGAGAACATAGTGGCACTGATGGCAAGGGAGTGGTTTCATGGGGAAAGGAGTGGTCAACAAACATTTAAGATAATATGAAGTGAAAAATATAAGTAACAAAATGAGAAAAAATCCTAGAATAATTCAGAGTTTGATATACCTAGGAGAAAAAAATGGTGCCACTTATATAGTATTTCTAAGTTTCTCTTGGGAATCTATTACTTTTGTTAAATTGAAGGGAAAATGAAATAACAGCCTTTATTTTGCCCTTAAGGGTGAAGGGGTAGAGTGGATAAGTTGCAGATAGGAGAATGTATTGTAGAGAAATTGAAGGAAGATCAGTTCGGCCCTAGATGTGTTCCTTATCCCTTTGAGATTATGACTTTTTCCCACTTCCTGTTTCCCTGCAGGTGCCTACATGTTGCAGAAGCTGATTGAAGAGACAGATAGGTTCGTAGTGTTCACAGAAGAGGAGTCAGGTGTGAGTGACCAGTTGTGTGGCATTGCTGCCTGCCAGACGGATGACATATATAACCGAAACTGCCTTATAGAGCTGGTTAACTGCCAGGTAACTTCTCTTTACCAGAGCACCTCAGCCTTGGGCTAGATCATAGTATGTGTTCATCTTCTCCCACCACCAAATAAGAATGGGCAGACAGAGCTCCAAAAAAAAATTCTTTCCAGCAGGTATCCAGGATAATCCACTTTCATGTCTAAAACCGTAGCATTCACTCAGTAAGCCAGAATTAGACCCAGCTGTAGTCATTGGTACAATCCTTTCACTAACCTTCTCACCTTCTCTGGTGGCCCTTGTGCTGTAATTCTGCTTCTGTCTATGGTATAGATGGTTCTTCGTGGTGCGGAGACAGAAGGCTGTGTCATTGTGTCAGCTGCCAAAGCTCAACTGCTGCAGTGCCAACACCATCCAGCCTGGTATGGTGACACGTTGAAGCAAAAGACATCCTGGACTTGCCTACTGGATGGCATGCAGTACTTCGCCACCACTGAAAGCAGCCCCACTGAGCAGGATGGCCGACAGCTGTGGTTAGAGGTTAGTCAGTGGCACTGGGAAGGCCCATTATAGTCCCAGTTTTCCATATTTGGCTCCTTCCAGCAGACTATTTGCAAGATTCCTGCTAGTACCTGTTGCTCCAGCTTAGTAGAATAACGAAGCTGGTAACACCTTGAATGTAGAAATTGTAGGCAATTTGTGCTCTATGAGCACATGGTGCTTTTTTTTAATCTCTTGCTATTCTTTTTCATTGCAAAGGAAATTCTCATTTCCCAGCACCAGAATAAAGTAGGCTGGAACTTTTAAACTTGTTTTTTTTCAAAGATTTTATTTATTTATTTGACAGAGAGATCACAGGTAGAGAGGCAGGCAGAGAGAGAAGAGGAAGCAGGCTCCCCATTGAGCAGAGAACAATGCGGGCCTCGATTTCAGGACCCTGAGACCATGACCTGAGCCGAAGGCAGAGGCTTAACCCTCTGAGCCACCCAGGCACCCCAAGAACTTTTTTACTCTTGAGAAGATTGCTGACCCCTGCTAATAAAGCACACAATCAGTGGGCAACCAAGAAATAGGCAGTAAGTTTGAGAACTTTAGATAAGTTCTTTGTCTGCTCTTTCTCTGATATCTCTTATGAAGATGGTTGATTGGTTGTTTCAGCAAAGTAGTAGGTTGTATAGAAAGATTACTTGTCTAGCAGTCAGGTTATGTGAGTTCTAATACTATCTTCGCTATTATAGTAGCCATGAGCCCTTGAGCGAGTCACTGTTATTTATAAAATTGAGTTAATACTTCCCTCTCACAAGATTATTAAAAGGATCAGTGAGACAGTACTTTGAAAAACACAAAGCTTCATTTAGAGGGAAAATAATCCTACCATTTTTAAAAAGTTGTTATGTTAGGGGTGGTGTAAGTGTGTGTCAAGATAATGTTTTCTTAGGGGCGCCTGGGTGGCTCAGTGGGTTAAAGCCTCTGCCTTCGGCTCAGGTCATGATCCCAGGGTCCTGGGATCGAGCCCCGCATAGGGCTCTCTGCTCAGCGGGGAGCCTGCTTCCTCCTCTGTCTCTCTGCTTGCCTCTCTGCCTACTTGTGATCTCTGTCTGTCAAATAAATAAATAAATCTTAAAAAAAAAAAGATAATGTTTTCTTAGATGGTGAAATTATGAGCAGTTGGCAGGGACTAGGCTGTAGGTTTTCTTTTCAGCTTAGTAAAACAATTAGCATTATAATTTCTGGGACATAATATCAGAATTATTGAGATATCTAATAGTTTATAAGGTAAGATGTACCTAGCCAGTATTCTTGCACAGGCGTGAAGTGGTCATGTTGTGCTGGGCATGGTACACTCAAACGACTTAGGCATCTAGCTGCATCTGTTAAGCACCAATGTGGTAATTTCATTTGCCATTATACTCAATGGGGAAAAAGCTAATTCCACTTCCCTGCCTGGTGCTTCTTACTCCAACAACCTTTGGGCTCAAACCTAGCTACCTCAGATGTAATTACATACAAGGTAATCATTTAATCAGATGTCAAGCCAAGGAAGGGTCAGGTTGTTGATAATATGAGAGGTCATGTAATGTATCATATTACAGCTGTGGTTCAAACAAGCTGTGCTCTTTACCAGTAGTCTCAGGAGGTAGGCATGGAAAATACTAACTACTCAGAGGTGGGCAAGATGAGCTATGCAAGATCTCTCTAGCATTTTCTGGGCCTCTGTTGCTTTTAGGCATGCCTTCTTTTGCATGTGAACCCTTTATTCCCTGTCAGGCTATGGTATTAGCATTAGAATAGAATGTGTGTTTGGCTTAGATGGGAGGGACTTTGTGTTTTTTTGTTTTGTTTTGTTTTGTTTTTTAAGATTTTATTTATTTGAGAGAGGGAGAAAGTATGCTTGTGCATGGGTGTTCAGGGGTAGGGGCAAAGGGAGAGAGAGAGGGAGAGAGAATCTGGAGCAGACTCCATGCTGAGTGCAAAGCTCAAGCCCTGAAATCATGACCTGAACTGAAACCAAGGGTCTGTTGTTGAACCGACTGATCCACCCAGAAGCCCTGATACTAGCTATTTTGGTGTGAGGTGGTTTTGATTTGCATTACCCTGATGATCAGTGATGTTGAACATCTTTCCGTGTTTCTTTTAGGCATCTGTATATCTTTTTTGGAAAAACGTTTACTCAGGTCCTCTGCCCATTTTTAAATTGGATTAATGTTTTCTTGGTGTTGAGTTGTAGGAGTTCCTTATGTATCATTTGCAAATATCTTCTTCCATTCAGTAGGTTGACCGTTTGTTTTGCTTATGGTGTCCTTTACTGAGTTGGGTGGGGACTTTCATCTTGCTTTTCCTATAGGAATTTTTTGTGACTTGGCAGATTTGCTTATGGTCTATCCATATCACTCATTCTGTTACTCATTTTGACTTCAGCTTAGCAGAGTGAGTCAAAAGAATTCATTCCCCTTACCCCATAGCAAGTGTCAGAGTGATCATCTGAAGACAGAAAATAGCAAGAATACAAACACATGAATATCAAAGTGGGTGGGAAAGTCATTGGTTTTGATGAAATTTGTTGTGCTTAACATGATTTGAATTTTTCCCCAGTTTTTTTTATTTTGGTAAGATACATATGAAATTTACTGTTTCAACCATTTTTAAAAAAGATTTTATTTATTTATTTGTCACAGAGAGATATCACAAGTAGGCAGAGAGGCAGAGAGAGAGGGGGAAGCAGGCTTCCCGCTGAGCAGAGTCTGATGCAGGACTTGATCCCAGGACCTGGAGATCATGACCTGAGCCAAAGGCAGAGGCTTAACCCACTGAGCCACCCAGACGCCCCTGTTTTACCATTTTTAAGTGTAAAGTTTGGTGGTATTAAATATATTCATGATGTTGTTCAACCATTACTACCATCCATCTCCATGACTCTTCATCTTATAAAACTGAAATTGTACCCATTAAACAATAACTCCCCATCTCCTTTCCAGTCCTTAACAACCACCATTGTACTTTCTGTCTCTATAATTTCGACTATTCGTTTTTTTTTTTTTTTTTTTTAAGATTTTGTTTGTTTGTTTGATATAGACAGTGATAGCAGGAACACCAGCAGCGGGGAGTGGAAGAGGGAGAAGCAGGCTCCCTGCTCAGGGGTCCTTGATCCTAGGTCGCTGGGATCATGACCTGAGCTGAAGGCAGACACTTAATGACTGAGCCATTCAGGCATCTAGTTTTGACTATTCTTAAGTATCTCATATAAATGAAATCATATGGCATTTGTCTTTTTGTAACTGACTTATTTCACTTTCTAGAATCTCTTCAAGGTTTATCTGTGTTGTAGCATCTTCCTTTTTTTTTTTTTAATAGAGGGAGAAAGGGAATGGGAGAGAGAGAGAGAGAGAGGCAGGTAGGGGGAAGGGCAGAGAATCTTAAGCAGGCTCTGTGCACAATGCAGAGCCCAGTGTGGGGCTTGATCTCACAATCCTGAGATTATGACCTGAGCCAAAATCAAGAATCGGACACTTAACTGACTGAGCCACCTAGGCGCCCCAGCATCTTCCTTTTTTTTTTTTTTTTTTTAAAAGATTTTATTTATTTATTTGACACAGAGAAAGATCACAAGTAGGCAGGGAGGCAGGCAGAGAGAGGGGGTGGGGAAGCAGGCTCCCTGCTCAGCAGAGAGCCCAATGCGGGACTCGATCCCAGGACCCTGAGATCATGACCTGAGCCGAAGGCAGAGGCTTAACCCTCTGAGCCACCCAGGCGTCCTGCATCTTCCTTTTTAAGACTGAATTCCATTATGTGTGTGTGTGTGTATGTGTGTGTATACACCACATATTGCTTTTCCATTCATCTACCAGTGGATATTTGGGTTTCTTCCATATTTTAGCTATTGTGAATAATGCCATGTAAACATATACACATCTCTTAAAGACCTTGCTTTCAGTTCTTTTGGGTATATATCCAGAAGTAGAATTGCTGGATCACATAGTAATTCTGTTTTTAACTTTTTGAGGAATTGTGATTGACATGATATTTGCCACAGTACCATTATACCATTTGACACATCCCCAGTGCACAAAGGATCCAATTTCAGCACACCCTTGCCAGCATTTGGTATTTTCTCTCTCTGTCTCTCTCTGTCTCTCTCTCTCTCTCTTTTTTTTTTTTTTTGATAGTAGCTATCCTAATGGGTGTGAGGTAGGACAGGATTTAATTTTAACCTAGCTTGCTTTTCTGGCCTCAGACCTTTAGGTTTGGCAAATGTGCATGTAAATCATTTGGCTTTAAGGAATTTGGGTGGTTTGGTTAAGAAGGGAGTCACGTATGTCTTCTACCGTGGGAGATCCTTAGGCTATTCTAGGCAGTGGAATTCTGAACAGTAAGTATAACTGCTTGCATCTTAGAGGTCTGTAACTCAGTTGGCCAGGAGTTAAATGTGTCTCTATCTCTGTCTTCAGGTAAAGAATATCGAGGAGCACCGGCAGCGTAGTCTGGATTCTGTGCAGGAGCTGATGGAGAGTGGGCAGGCAGTGGGAGGCATGGTTACCACCACCACAGGTCAGCTCTCCCTTATTCCCCATCATGTGGTTAGGAAGAGATGCACATTTTCTTACATACTCTCAAGATTAACTTTTGCTGGGGTAGGACCATTTTGTGTTAGGCTAGGTTGAAAGCAAGTGTCTATAGAGTTCGCTAGACATCACACATAGCCGGAAACATCACTCCTGGCTCTTACAGTACTTTTATTGAGAATGTCTCTTATCTCTTCCCCACCTCTTCCCAGATTGGAACCAGCCAGCTGAGGCGCAGCAAGCCCAGCAAGTCCAGCGGATCATTTCACGCTGCAGCTGCCGAATGTACTATATCAGTTACAGCCATGATATTGATCCTGAGCTGGCAACTCAGATTAAACCACCTGAGGTCCATGAGAACCAGGAAAAGGAAGATCTTCTAAAGAAACATGAAGGTATTCAGGGCTTGAAAGGCTTTTAGAAGGGGACTAGGGTACTTGCGAAAGTAGTTGCTTCCTTCCTGGTTTTGAGTCAGTAGTGTTATTAGAAGTCCCACTGTGTACTGGACATTACTTTGCTCTACATTACGTAAGGTCTGCTGTAAGAGGCTGAAGTGTGCTCTTGGAGGGAACTGGGATGAATGGGAATTGTTTGATTCTAAAATAAGCAAACGTATTTCTACCCATGAGCATCTCACTAAGTTGTTTGTATGAGCTTAACAGGAGAGGTTCCAAGTATGGGTTAAAAGATGGGGTAGGTATTTAGAGAGAACCTGAGTTTCTTACTTAGCTGCTAACAATTACGTAGGGGCTGTGGATACCTTTACCCTTATTCATCATGAGCTGGAAATCTCCACCAACCCGGCTCAGTATGCCATGATCCTGGACATTGTCAACAACCTGCTGCTCCACGTAGAACCTAAGCGGAAGGTGAGCATGGGCCTTTATAGAATGCCAGTTAGCCTCACAGGAACCCATAGACCTTGTGCTTTATTTGGGGGCCAGTAAGAAAAGCCATGATTCAGACTGAAAAAGGGCCTTGTGATTGATACATCCTCTGTTAATCAGTAGTAGCCGTTGAAATTTCACTTACCTAGGAAGGGTCTGAGTGTTCTGGAGATAGTAGAGCTTATTTACTTGATTGTTTTTCTTGGTCAGTTCTCTATTCAGTCACTTTGATACCTCTGAAATCAGTAACTAGTTCCCACTATCACCTCTGTCCCTACCCTGTGGGACTGGCTTACTGTGAAATCTTTACTACTTCTGCATGGGCCTGCCCCTTACACTTGCTACTAATGCTGACAGATACAGGTAAGTTTTCTAGAAGAGATCCATATTCCTTGTTACCTTTTCTGTTTCACTTTACTCCAAGACTTATCTGTTAAAAAATCTTGTTCATTTCCTTTTCCACTGCTTCAGGAGCATAGTGAGAAGAAGCAGCGGGTCAGGTTCCAGCTCGAGATCTCTAGCAATCCTGAGGAACAGCGCAGCAGCATACTACATTTGCAGGAGGCTGTGCGGCAGCATGTGGCCCAGATACGGCAGCTGGAAAAGCAGATATATTCTATCATGAAGGTAGTTACCGGGGCAGTCTGAGGAGAAGGTGTTCTCCTAGGACAAAGGAGATCTCCTCTCAGTTTCTCCTGGCCTGGCTCCCTAGTCTTTGCAGGATGACAGCAAGAATGAGAACCTACTTGACCTGAACCAAAAGCTTCAGTTGCAGCTAAACCAGGAGAAGGCCAGTCTACAGCTGGAAAGTGAAGAACTTAATATCCTCATCAGGTGCCACAGCATTCTTTCTCTGCCTCTTTCCGATGCCCCAGCTAGGGTTGATCTCTCTTCCTTGCCCATGTTAATGATAGTCTTTGGGTCTCGTGTACGTCATTTAAGGCTGATATAGATTTGGGTGCTTCCTGAATGAGCCTGGCTGGACTTGGCCAAAAGACTGAGAATAAGAGACCCCCTCCTTTGGCTCTTCATTAGAATACCTCTTAGGAAAGGAGAAAACCAGTTGGTTTGGAAAGATGACTTTTGTGGCCTTGCTATGTGCAGGTGAACTGACAATAAAATGTCTTGAAGTTGATCAGTAAGGAGCACAATTGCAGATACAATTATAGGGGTTTATGAGTGGGCAGAGACTTTTTTTAAAAAAGATTTTATTTGTCAGAGAGTGCGTGCGCACAAGCAGGCAGAGTAGCAGGCAGAGGCAGAGAGAGAAGCAGGCTTCCCGCCAAGCAAGCCCTATGTGGGACTCGATCGCAGGACCCCAGGATCATGACCTGAGCTGAAGGCAGCAGCTCAACCAACTGAGCCACCCAGGCACCCCTGGGCAGAGAATACTTTATTAGCTGCAGGGGGTGACTGGCTGGCTCAGTCAGTAGAGCATTCGACTCTTGGTGTCAGGATCATGAGTTTAAGCCCCAGACTGGGTGTAGAGATTACTTAAAAAAAACAAAAAATGCAGCAGCAGCTGTGGAACTAAAAGATGGGCTTTAGCTCCCAGGCTCCAGGTGTGAGGAGCTGTGAATCCAGTGGAAAAAATTTAGGGAATACCTGTTCCAAAGTAGGTCCATCTCTGGGTTTACCTCCTGCATCATTGTAGAGCATTCCACCCCACGCTAACCCAAATGCTGGTACCTTTATTGGCTCTGGCCCTCCTGTCCATCTGCAGGTGTTTTAAGGACTTCCAGTTGCAACAGGCCAATAAGATGGAGTTGCGAAAGCAACAAGAAGATGTGAGTGTTGTCCGTCGCACTGAGTTCTACTTTGCTCAGGCACGATGGCGCTTGACAGAGGAAGACGGACAGCTAGGAATTGCTGAACTGGAGCTACAGCGGTTCCTCTACAGCAAGGTATCGGGTATATAGTCATACAAAGGCAAGGTGTGTTGAGAAGCGTTGACCTGTCTCAGGAGTCTTACAGAAAGAGACACAAAGAGGCTAATTATTATATGATTACTGATGATTTTTTAAAAGATTTTATTTATTTGACAGAGAGAGATTACAAGTAGGCAGAGAGGCAGGCAGAGAGAGAGGAGGAAGCAGGCTCCCCGCTGAGCAGAGAACCCTATGTGGGGCTTGATCCCAGGACCCTGGGATCATGACCTGAGCTGAAGGCAGAGGCTTTAACCCACTGAGCCACCCAGGTACCCCTATTACTGATGATGTTACTGATGATAGAGACATGAGCATAGTTCCTCTCAGACACAATTGTTTGTACTTAGAAATTACACAGATATAGATGAGGTTGATCAAATGCTTCTTTCACTGAATAAGAGTATCCCTAGAAATATGGCCCAGAGGGAAGTCATCTTCCAAGTCCAGCTTGGAATAGAATTGTTAAATCTATATGGACCTTCGGCTCTCCAGCAATAAGTAACTAATGGCATGGAGGAGAAGACATGATTCATTATTCCACATCCTTTCTCCCTGGGAGTTTGGAAATACGTGAGACACGTTTTTTATTTTTATTTTTTTTTAAAAGATTTTTAAAAATTATTTATCAGATAGAGATCACAAGTAGGCAGAGGCAGGCAGAGAGAGAGAGACGGAAGCAGGCTCCCTGCTGAGCAGAGAGCCCGATGCGGGGCTCGATCCCAGGACCCTGCGATCATGACCCAAGCCAAAGGCAGAGGCCTTAACCCACTGAGCCACCCAGGCTCCCCAAGAGACCCATTTTTTAAATATCAAAGTGACTGGGAAGTGCTATTGGCACTTAGCGTCCTCGACAACAGTGCCCTCGTCAGTAGTGCCCCTGAGAGACACTGGATGAAAGGGTGAATTGATGGTATGAAATTGAAAGGGATGCCAAAGGTTGGGATTAGACATTTGGAGAACCTAAAAATAGGATATGTAGCCATTCTCTGGCAAGCTCCTGAGAAAGGCTAAGTATAGTATATTGGGTCTGGGGGTGGTGGGAAATCTTTTTATAGGTGAATAAATCTGATGACACAGCAGAACATCTTCTGGAGTTGGGCTGGTTCACTATGAACAACCTCCTCCCCAATGCGGTCTATAAGGCAAGTCGTATTTCTCCATTCCTCCCCCATTCTCATGCTTCCTAACAAAGGGCATTTGTAAGATTTTATTTATTTGAAAGAGATAGAGAAGTGGGGCAGAAGGAGAGGAAAAGAGAGAATCCCAAACAGACTTTGTGCTCAGTGCAGAGCCCGACACAGGGCTAGATCTCATGACCCTGAGATCATGACCTGAGTGTAAATCAAGAGTCAGATCTTTAACTGAGCCACCCAGATGCCCCCTAACACAGGGCATTTGTAAGGGCCCTCTCACATAAATCCAGGGTGGGAGGTAGTGTGGTGATCTGAGAGGCTGAAAACTTGCCCAGCTTAGCAAGACCATTGCTTCTTCTCTTAGTTTGAACAGACTTGTGGGTTGATTTGTCACTCATTATCCTGTAGGTAGTCCTGCGGCCCCAGAGCTCCTGCCAGTCTGGGCGACAGCTGGCCCTTCGCCTCTTCAGCAAAGTCCGGCCCCCCGTTGGGGGTATTTCTGTTAAGGAACATTTTGAGGTTAGTATACAGTCCTTTGGGGATACAGAAACAAAGGGCACTCAAAAGCTATCTGTGTGTTACTATGCTACATTAGGGGCAGGTAAAACTGAGGGATGATGTCTGAGCTTAATTGCTTCTTCAGCCTTTTTCCTCTTTAGGTAAATGTGGTGCCTCTCACCATCCAGCTGACACACCAGTTCTTCCATAGAATAATGGGCTTTTTCTTTCCTGGCCGAAGTGTGGAAGATGATGAGGTTGGAGATGAAGAAGATAAGTCCAAACTGGTGACTACTGGTGAGAACTTTTATGGTGGAGCTCCAGAAGACTGGGGTAGCAGCCCCAGAGATAGTTAAAGCTTCAGAAAGAGGATAGCAGCTGGTATGCTTGCTTTCTCGTAGGAATACCAGTGGTGAAGCCTCGGCAGCTGATTGCAACAGATGATGCGGCACCACTGGGCACTGGGAAGGGTGTGGCACAAGGCTTAAATCGGAGTTCTGGCGTCAGGAGGTCATTTCGGAAAGTACCTGAGGTACCACACATGCCCCTGATGATGGAGAGATGGGAGAGTCCTGGAGTTCTCTGTTTGGCCCCACTGGGGATTTCTTCATTCTTTTCCAGGGATGAAAGGAGATGGAGATGTTTGGGGCCCTAAGTTTCTTCTGATGGTTTCAGGGACTCACACTCCTTTCCTGCCTTTCCTAGCACCCTGTGGATGATATTGACAAGATGAAAGAGCGAGCTGCCATGAACAACTCGTTCATCTACATAAAGATTCCACAGGTTCCTCTGTGCGTCAGCTACAAGGTCTGCTTCTCCCCAGTACTTTCTAGAACAGGGTGGGAATGAAACCAGATAAGATCAGAAATTAAAGTTAGGCACCACCATCTAGTTTGTGAAGCTGGTCTGTGGGTGGTAATCTGCTGTTCCCTCCACTGCCTTCAGGAGTCAGTACCATTACAGGATGAGGTAAAGGGAAATCAGTAGCTAAACTGCTACTGTAGGAAAGCACTGGGCTGGGACTCAGGTAAGGCTTGAACTAAAAATGGCAGCTGATACATCTTTTGATTCTTCTTTTCTCTGTTCCCTCCCCTGCCTTCTCTTGCAGGGTGAGAAGAACAGTGTGGATTGGGGTGACCTTAACCTGGTGCTGCCCTGTCTGGAGTACCACAACAACACGTGGACATGGCTCGACTTTGCCATGGCTGTCAAGCGGGACAGCCGCAAAGCCCTGGTTGCCCAGGTATGCCAACAGAGTTTGTAGCAGTTTGGTTAGCAGGGGCTGGCAAACAGATCCTGTGCTCAGGTGCATTTCATTGTATGACATATGTAGGTCAAGCAGCCTTTGGGGATGGGCAGCTGAATGACGTGAGCAACTTCTATTCCTACCCCTCCATGACTTTGGTCAGATGATTAAATTAGATGGTTACTGAGTATTTTGTATATCTTAACAGTTGATTTTTAGGAAACTGAGGGCTGACACAACTTGAGGTTCAGAGTGGGTTCTAATTAGACTGTAAGCTTCTTGAAAGCAGAGATCATTTTATAATTTGAATTGCCCCACTGTGCCTTCATGTAAGCTTAATAAATCTTTATTGACTTGTTCACAGTGATTTATTCTGCTTGTACCACTAATATTTACCTTCCCTTTTTTTCCTCTCTAACCTATCAGGTAATCAAAGAGAAGCTAAGGCTGAAGCCTGCAACAGGGTCTGAGGTCCGGGGAAAGCTAGAAACTAAATCAGACCTCAACATGCAACAGCAGGAAGAGGAGGAGAAAGCCCGGCTCCTCATCGGTTTAAGTGTGGGCAACAAGAACCCTGGCAAGAAGTCCATCTTTGGGAGGCGCAAGTGATCCAGCATCCAAGAGTGGCTGCAGTACAGGATCTGACTCTGGCTTGGGCCCCAGGGACTTGTGGGGTGGGAGGTGCTTCCATTTACCTATCAGGATTTCTGGGGGGGTCAGGAGCCCACAGGGTACTGTGGAGAGAGGCACTGCTCTTTTATCAGCTGGTCTGTTCCCTGCAGAATACAGTGGATAATAACACTGAGTTCTACCTCACACTGATCAGCAAGCCAAGGGCCAGAGAGGCATCAGGAGAGCAAGACCCAGGGAATGGGCCGAGGACTAGGATCTGGTTCCATTGGGGCCAACTGAAAGGGTGGGAGGGACAGTTCTGATCAAGTGTGATAAATTTTTATAGACCTATATATAAATATATACATATATATTTGTAAGTGTAATTGCTCTCCCTCTGTGTTAGAAAGTTGAGGGGAGGAGTCGATCTCCTGTTCCTCATTCCACTGCCTTGTATGAGAGGTATTAGGGTTCTGGGGGGAAATCAGCCCCTTCTCAATCTGTGCCAAGTTCACTTGGGAAGATGGCAATAGATGCCAGGGCTGGCCATGGGTCCCCTTGGGGTATGCCCTGGAGAATGGTAAGAAAACGACTTAAAGAGAAAAAATACATATTTTAAATTTGATTTTTTTATCTTTTTGGTGTGTTTCAACCTGTGTCTCTCCCTCCCCATTAACCTAAGACATATCCTCTAGCTACCACTTTAATGGGGATGACCTCTTCTCTCTTCTGTGAGACTGTATCACAGATACTTCCCAGCTCTGCTTTGACACTGGCCTCCTAATAAGTCTCTACACATTTTAGTGCTGGCTCAGCCTATTCATAACTAGGGGTTGGGGGGGATAGGATTTGGGGATAAGAGTGGGGTTTGGCTGCATCAACTTGCATCTCCAGTCATGAATAGCAGAAAAGAGGCGGGGCTCATGTGTAATGTAGCATCAGGGGCAGGGGTTGCTTATGTAACTAGGACAGCAGATTTAGCAGGAGGAGAGGAGACAGAGGCTTTGGATGGGAACAGTGAGCTGTCGGCAGGGGCAACATGCCCCGGTGGCTACTTCTCATAAGGTAGGCTATGGGGCTCTGGTAGCCTGTTTAGGGGGAGGTAAAGGGGACATGGGCTTAAGGCCTGGGAACTGACTTAGGAGGGAACTGAGGAGAATGTGATGCTCACTGTGGAGGGGGGCTAGCTGGCTATGCTGTGAAAATACCCCAAGTCCATATCAAGAGCCACAGGCTGAATCTCTGATGTCGCAAGGAGAAAAATATCCAAATACTGGTTTCCTAGAGGATTTAAATCATGTCCAGGAAATTTAGGCCTTGGCCCAAAGCAACGGTAATGGCAATGACAATTTTGCCTGGTGCTCAAAAATGGATCCCTAAGGTTGTGATTTGAGGGTATGTCTTCTAAGATGGGTAGAACTTGTAATGCCTCAAGGGCAGAGGTTTAGAATGGCTCCCTTGGTTCTCAGCAGGGTGACAGCATCCGGGGTCCCTGGGTCCGAGGCTGGAAGAGCCTCTGGTCAGGTGTGGGGACTACCAGGTCAGGTGTGGAAGAGCTGTGGGGACTACGGGGGCATCAGTACCTACACCAGGAGTCCTTGGAACCAGCCCCATTGCTAACAGAGAAGCCTCTGTCTGAGTGGCCAGTGCCTCAGTTCGTCAACCTTTTTCTACCGGAATTTCCCATTAGGCCCCTAAGGGGGCATCACCAGCTGAAGGTAGGTCAGTCCCTGGAAGGGGTCCCAGTCTTGGGGAGACATCTAAGAATGGCCAGAGTTTCAATTGTGCTATTCTCCATTTCTCTGTACAGATTTTAGGCCTTGTGGCTAAAGGCTCCTTTGGAACAGTCCTCAAGGTGCTAGACTGTGGCCAGAAAGCAGTATTTGCAGTGAAGGTAGGGACCTAGGTACTCTTCCACATCATTCTCTAGTCCCTGCCTCCAATCTTGGTTTCAGAAAGGTTTGGTAGGCATAAACAACCTGTAGGAGTCATCACTCCTCTCCTTTTATAGGTGGTGCCCAAGGTAAAGGTCCTACAGAGGGACATCCTGAGGCAGTGCAAAGAGGAGGTTAGCATCCAGGTATGCACAGAGCCCAGGAATGGATCCTTGGAAGAAGGAAACCACAGGTGGAGAAAGCACCTTTCCTGTCCCAACTGTCATGCTTTTCCTGGTTCTGCTCACTCCCTCTGCTTCAACCAAAGTAGATCCTGGGAAAAGTAGTTATCAGCAATTAATTCTAGACCCTTCCATGGAAATCTCTCCAGCATGTCCTAGTGTGTTCCTCAGTATCATGCTGGTTTTAGAATTACCAGGCAGGAAATCCCTGCTTAGTTCACCTGAACTGAGAGGTGGGGCAGCAGCTCCTTTTCTGCAGAACTAGGTAAATCCTGACTTCTTGGCTGCCTTGATTCTCAGTGACCTTTTACCTCCCTAACTTCCTGTTTTCTTCATTCCTAGCGACAGATCAACCATCCTTTTGTACACTGTTTGGGGGACAGCTGGCAGGGAAAACGGCACCTCTTCATTAGTGAGTGACGGGCCTCTTATTCCCAAGAACCCTTTTATTGTACTTCCCCCCTGAGAGTACCCATTCCTTTGGCCTGTACTCCCTTTGCTCTGTTTCCCTTCTCAGAGCACTTTTCTCTCCCAAAAGGAGAGGGAACAACGGGTGGCATCCGTTTGGGCAAGAGGCCTAAAATGCCTTGAGCCCAGGCACAGTAACCCCAAACATTGCCTAGACTTCTGGTACTTCACAGTGTGCAGCTACTGCAGTACAGATCTGTACTCCCTGTGGTCCTCTGTTGGCTGCTTTGCTGAGGCTTCCATCCGCCTCTTTGCTGCTGAACTGGTTCTGGTGCTGTGTAAGTGAAACAAGAACGGTAATGGAAATGAGGGAAGAACTGAGAGGGAGGGGCAGAGAAGAGATCTGGTATTAATTCTGGAGGTCAAAGAACAGGAATAGGAATGGGATGGGAACTACAGGAGAGCTTTAGCACACCCCAAACTTGCTGTCATCTGCAGGCTATCTCCATGATTTGGGCATCATCCATCGAGATGTGAAGGTAGAGTTAAGTGCTTTTTTCTTTGTCTGAAGTGGGGCCTCAGAAGTTCCAACAGATCTAAGAAGGCAGTGGGGGGAACTGGGAAGAGCTGACCTTGGGGCCTTCAGAAGTGCTAAGGATTTGGGCAAGGGCCATCAATGTATAGGCCTGAATACTGAATAGGGCATGTTTCTCAGCTGGGAGGTATACATGATGGAAGAGGGTTGAAAGGAAGAGGATGGAAAAAAAAAAAAAAAAGGAAGAGGATGACTAATAACTTATCACCTATGATTTTTCAGATGGAGAACATCCTTCTGGATGAACGAGGTAAGTCCTTTTCTTTTCCTAGCCCCAGAATGAGAGGACCCTCAGTTTGGGAATAAGTCACGGCTGATGAGGGGAGGACCAGAGTGTTGCTGTTGCCTTATCTTTTACAGGCCATCTGAAACTGACAGACTTTGGTCTGTCCCGCCGCCTGCCCCAGGGAACTCGAGCCTATACTATCTGTGGCACTCTTCAGTACATGGGTGAGAGAGGGGCTAAAGCTGGGTAAACATTGGCAGGAGTCTAGTTGATTGATGTCAGTGACAACTGTCTTTCAAATCTAGCCCCAGAGGTCCTGAGTGGAGGGCCTTACAACCACACTGCTGATTGGTGGTCCCTGGGTGTCTTGCTTTTCTCTCTGGCAACTGGGAAGGTGAGAGAATGGTAGGGATGTTGGGCAAACAGAGGAGCTTTGCCCTGTAATGGGAGAAAGACCTTAGGAAATCTTGCCTCACTCCTACCAACCAAT
>ML098298.1:0-10417 GCA_003697995.1 Taxidea taxus jeffersonii | reverse complement strand
TTTATTTGTCAGAGAGAGAGGGAAAGAGAGCGAATGAGCACAAGCAGACAGAGTGGCAGGCAGAGGGAGAAGCAGGCTCCCCGCCGAGCAAGGAGCCCAATGTGGGACTCGATCCCAGGACGCTGGGATCATGACCTGAGCCGAAGGCAGCTGCCTAACCAACTGAGCCACCCAGGCGTCCCTAAATTACTTATTTTTAGAAATAGTACCTTTAGAATTGTCTTCATTCTATGGATTTTATTATGAAGTCCTCCTCCCCCCAATGTTCTTATATAGAAGTTCTAAACTTCTAATTTTTTTTTAAAGATTTTATTTATTTTGAGAGAGAGAAAGAGTGCACAAATGGCAGTGAAGGGCAGACAGAGAGGGAGAAGCAGACTCCATCCTGAGTAGGGAACCCAGTGCAGGGCTCAATCCAGGATTGTGGGATCATGACCTGAGACAAAGGCAGACACTTAATCAACTGAGTCACCCAGGCATCCCCAGAATTTCTAATTTTTAAAAAATGGTAGGGGTGCCCTGGATGGCTGTTTCAGTTGAGCATCCAACTCTTGGTTTCTGCTCCAGTTGGGATCTCAGAGTCATGAGTTGGAACCCTGCATCCAGTCCTGTACTCAACAGTGTGGAGTCTGCTTAGGATTCTCCTTCTCCTTCCTCTGCTCCTCCCCCCTGTTTGATACATACTCTCTCTCCGAAATAAAGTCTTTTTTTTTTTTTTTTTTAAGATTTTACTTATTCATATGACAGGGAGACAGCAGCAAGACAGGGAACACAAACAGGGAGTGTTAGAGGGAAAAGCAGGCTCCCCACTGAGGAGGGAGCATGATGCAGGTCTCCATCTCAGGGTCCTACGATCATGACCTGAGCCAAAGGCAGCCACTCTAACGGACTGAGCCACCCAGGTGCCCCAGTAAATAAAAAAAATTTTTAAATGGTAAAGATGACTTGATTGCCATAATTTGGTGAATCTCAGAACACTCATTTTGTGCTACAAATAGGAATTTACCAAAAATAATTATCTATGTCTATCCTTCTTCTAAAAAGGATCTGAAGTGCCCTAAAAGTGAAAACAACCCCCAAAATAATCCTGAATAAAACCAGAAAACAGGGGTGCCTGGGTGGCTCAGTTGTTGGGCATCTGCCTTCAGCTCAGGTAATGATCCTGGGGTCCTGGGATCAAGCCCCACATGAGGCTCCCTGCTCAACGGAAAGCCTGCTTCTGCCTCTGCCTACCTCTTCTCCTGCTTGTGTTCCCTCTCTCGCTGTGTGTGTCTCTCTCTCAAATAAATAAAATCTTAAGAAAAAAAAATGGAAAACAAAATCCCAATAAGTAATATATACTCCAAATAAAATTCCATAAAATGTATTTACTCAGTATAGAAGGAATATTGAACAAAGCAATTTGTACCTTCAGAAATAAATTCATTTTGGAGGTGCCTGAATGGCTCAGTCTGTTAAGCAAGTATCTATCTGCCTTTGGTTCAGGTTATGATCCCAGGGTCCTGGGATCAGGGTCCCTGCTTCCTCCTCTGCCCCTCCCCTCTGCTGTGTGCTTTTTTGCTCTGTTCTCTCTCTCAAATAAATCTTTAGAAATAGGGACGCCTGGGTGGCTCCGTTGGTTGGATGGCTGCCTTCGGCTCGGGTCATGATCCTGACGTCCTGGGATCGGGTCCCACATCCGGCTCCTTGCTCGGCGGGGAGCCTGCTTCTCCCTCTGCCTCTGCCTGCCATTCTGGCTGCCTGTGCTCGCTCCCGCTCGCACGCTCTCTCTCTGACAAATTTTTTAAAAATCTTTAAAAATAAATAAATAGATAAATTCATTTTTTTTAAGATTTTATTTATTTATTTGACACAGAGAGATCACAAGTAGGCAGAGAGGCAGGCACGGGGGGTGGGGGGGGGAGCAAGCTTCCCGCTGAGCAGAGAGCCTGATGCGGGGCTCGATCCCAGGACCCTGAGATCATGACCTGAGCCGAAGGCAGAGGCTTAACCCACTGTGCCACCCAGGCACCCTGATAAATTCATTTTTTAATAAGAAGAACCAGTTAATTATTAAATTGGTGATGCTGAGATGATTTATGTCCTGTTTGTGTGATGCTCATTGCTTCAGATCTGCTTTTGGCAGAAGCAGGGCTTCTGCCTATTGGGTAGTTATAATATATGAGAGATCTGCTCATTACAAAATGTAGACTTAGGGGTGCCTGGGTGGCTCAGTGGGTTAAAGCCTCTGCCTTCGGCTCAGGTCATGATCCCAGGGTCCTGGGACTGAGCCCCGCATCCAGCTCTCTGCTCAGCGGGGAGCCTGCTTCCTCCTCTCTCTGCCTGCCTCTCTTCCTACTTGTGATCTCTGTCTGTCAAATAAATAAATAAATTTAATTTTTAAAAAATGTAGACTTAATTGTAGGGAGGGCGTTTAAGCAATTTAAGGGAAGGCTATTAAAATATATAAATAAAATGTACTATTTATTTTTCTTAGTTCTGAAACTCAGATATGTTGAATGCTGTTGCTGTTATGGCAGCATAAAGTAATATTTTAATTACATTTGATTCTTCTACATCATGACTCATCTGACACACTTTCTGGCTATTGGTGTATTATTTAAAATATAGTTTATTATTGTGGGTTTTTATTTCCATTCCATCTTTGTTTTCATCTCTTGCATCTTCACATCTAGCCATCTGATCTGTGTGCATGACCTTAAAGATCAGGAAAGAATGTATGGATGAGTCTGGGGCACCTGGATGACTCAGTGGGTTAAGCATCTGCTTTCGGCCCAGGTCATGATCTCAGGGTCCTGGGATTGAACCTCGTGTAGGGCTCTTTGCTCAATGGGGAGCCTGTTTCCCCACTCTCTCTGTGTGCCTCTCTGCCTACTTATGATTTCTCTATGTCAAAATAAATAAATAAAATCCTTAAAAAAACAAAAAACAAAACGAATGTATGGATGAATCATTATTAATTTATCACCACCACTAGAAAAAGAAGTCGGAATGGAAGTCCCTCCCAGTACTGGTTAAAAATATCCACGTTCTGTACACGTTCTGTAATTTTTCATTAATGTTGCTTGGCTGCCTCCTCAACACAAAATTTCCAATCAGAGAGGCGCCTGGGTGGTTCATTCGGTTAAGGGTCCAACTTTTGGTCTCCACTCAGGTCATGATCTCACAGTTATGGGATCAAGCCCCTCATTGGACTCTGTGCTCAGTGTGGAGTCTGCTTCAGATTCTCTCTCCCCCTCCCTCACTATCTCTCAAATAAATAAATAAAATCTTTTTTAAAAAGTTTTTACTCAGGGGGCGCCTGGGTGGCCCAGTGGGTTAAAGCCTCTGCCTTCGGCTCAGGTCATGATCTCAGGGTCCTGGGATTGAGCCCCACATCGGGCTCTCTGCTTGGCAGGGAGCCTGCTTCCCCCGCCCCCTCTCTCTGCCTGCCTCTCTGCCTACTTGTGATCTCTCTCTGTCAAATGAATAAATAAAAATCTTAAAAAAAAAAAAAGTTTTTACTCAGAACAGTTTTGTATATTTTAAGCTTGTTGTATTTTTATTTTTATTTTTTTAGAAGGTAGGCAGGGCCAGCTTATGTGGCCCTGATCGGCAAGCATCTGGTCTTTTATTTATTTATTTATTTAAGATTTTATTTATTTATTTGACACAGAGAAAGATCACAAGTAGGCAGAGAGGCAGGCAGAGAGAGGGGGAGGGGAAGCAGGCCCCCTGCTGAGCAGAGAGCCTGATGCAGGGCTTGATCCCGGGACCCTGAGCCCATGACCTCAGCCGAAGGCAGAGGCCCAACCCTCTGAGCCCCCCAGGTGCCCTGCTTGTATTTTTTAAGCACTATGTGTTATTTTTGTTTAAATGAATATGCAAGTGAGTCCTTGTTTTAGAAGTCATAAATAGAAGTACACCCATAATAAACTTATAGTAGGAGCAACAAGTAACAGTACAGAAACATTATGCTTAGAGAAGGACTTTCTGCAGGGTAGAGTTTAGCTCTGAGTTCATGGATTGGCTCCAGTTTATTCCTGCATATGAGAATCTGCCTGACTTTATATGACTAATTGGGAATCCACTGCAGGTAACTCAGACTTTGAGTGAAAGGGAAGATAAAGGCAGCTGACACCCATCATCAACTTGCCATAGTAAGATGATGCATCTTAGTGAAATATCCTAAAATACTATATATGTGTAAGTAGCTTTTACTATTTTCTTTTACAGGGTTTTAGGATTTTAATTTCCTAGAAGGCAAGAATTGTGCCCATGTAAATTTCAACATATAGCTTGTCCAAGTTTAGAAATTGTTGACAATTTAATGCTTCCAATGAAGAAGGACAAGATTTGTGTTTTAGAAAATAGAGCTGCTTCCCTTTTTCATTGAGTTTTTGTGGCTCTCCTATGTTTCCTTACTCTGATGTCAAAGTACCGTAATATGCAGCATAGTCCCTGGGATGTAAAATGTTCTAAAGAAATGCTTGAGTCATTCTTGAATTGCTTTTTTTCCTTAGTATTACCTCAGACTTCATAATAAAATACAGCATGTATCACAGACCTCCTGCTTCTTGTACTAACTACCCTTCAGTATGGAACGTCTATCTCTCCACATCGATGGAACTTAGAAACTTCCTTGGAGTAACTGGAAAAGTATTAGATCATTTTTCACATCCTGTCTTATAATTGCATTAAATTAATTGGAAAATATTTTTATTTTGTAGACTGCTGAACAAGAAACTAAAGGCCTTCCAAGTAAGAAAGGAATTGTACAGTCTATTGTTGGTCAAGGCTATCATCGTAAAATAGTTCTGGCATCACAGTCCATACAGAATACTGTATATAAGTAAGTATTGTGCTAAGAGGAAGTCTAGATATTTAACATTGTTTCACATAATATTATTTATGTATAAAAATATGCAAAAGATTTATCACTTCATGGGAGGAACCACTTTGTAGCTAGATTTTATTGCTACTTCAACAAATAGATCCCTGTGTATAGGTTCACAGTGAATATTACCTGATACAGGATTTCATTTTATTATATCTGTGCCGAAACTGTTGATGGCCTAAGAGACCCTGGTCTATTCAGTACCATTATTCACAATGCCCAGAAGAGGGCATCTTGATGTTTCCTTTTTTTATACAATTTATCAATGATGCTTTTTATTTAGGTATTTTCTTATAGTCCCTAAAGCTAATTCTTAGTATTTAGAGAGAAAAGTACTAATAATACATAAAGTAACCAAAGCATTATAAAGCTGCTGTCACATGTAAACCTTCAATAACTTTTAAATATGAACATTTTTATCTTATATAAAGATTCCAATTTGGAGTTGCTGTTATTTCTATAGGCTTTGTAAAAAATTTGCTATAGTTTTACTTTTCCAAAAAATAAAATTGTTCCACTGCCATTTAAAAGTTCTCCCAAAGTTTTAATAATAGTAACTGGCACACAATAGTTTGGTCTTAATTTAATTCAACTATAATGCACTTTGCTTTTAAAGGCTTAAGATGAAGGATCATCTTCCTATAATTTCAAAATTACTACTACTTTTTACCTTTTTTTTCCTAATAAGCTTAGTTTGGTGTATTGAACAATAGAAAGTTACATAAAATCTCAAAAAAAGTATAAGACAAAACTTAGAAGTAAAGTATTTCAAAAGCAAGGATCAACCAAAATGAGACTCAGATGTGAATATCTACCTTCTTTCCAATTCTTACTGTACTTGCCCTGGCCGTCACTACAGTTTTCCTTGTCTATAACTCTTCTGTTAAATTAACAGCAACATTGCAGATAACCTTTAAGCTGGTTTCCATCCTTAGTCCCATTCCTAGAGATACAACTTATGTGATGTGTGTACTTGCTATATATTATTCATATGTTTTTAAATTTTATATGTAATATTTAGGATTTAGATAACTGCTTTTTTTCAAATTTCTACCTGTCGGCAAATTTTCATTTACAATTATATTGGTTTTTTTCCTGATACTAGAAAAGTCTTATTTATTTTTGAGTTATTTACTTAGCTAATTTGATTTTGTTTTTTTAAGTGATGGACAGTCTTCAGCCATTCCTGTAGCCAGTATGGAGTTTGCAGCCATTTGTCTCAGAAATGCCTTGTTGCTCTTACCCGAAGAACAGCAAGATCCAAAGCAGGAAAATGGGTCTAAAAATAGTAATCAATTAGGTGGGAACACGGAAAGCAGTGAAAGCAGTGAAACTTGCAGGTATTCTAATCCCTTTGGCCCCCTTTGGTGAAACCCCTCAGGACTTCATCTGTAAGCCTCTTTGTCCTTTAGAAGAATCCCTAAAATCTGGAGCCTGAATTTCCTAAATCCCCTGTTTTGAATAATAAGAAAGGAAAGTATGAATGTTAAGTATTTCTGGAAGAGAGAAATAATTTGACGACTGAGGAGAGAACCTTAGAAAAGTGGAAGAAACAGCTCTTCTTTGACAGGAGGAATATTTGTAAAGAAATCTTTATGTTTGTTAAATACCTAAATCCTAAAACTTCTCCTTTCTTCTTTTTTTTTTTTTTTAAGATTTTATTTGTTTATTTGACAGACAGAGATCACAAGTAGGCAGAGAGGCAGGCAGAGAGAGAAAGGAGGAAGCAGTTTCTCCATTGAGCAGAGAGCCCCATGAGGGGCTCAATCCCAGGATCCTGAGATCATGACCTGAGCAGAAGGCAGAGGCCTAAACCACTGAGCCACCCAGGCACCCCGTCTCCTTTCTTCTTAACCTATCTATGCCTTTTCTATGCCTTTTCTCGTAACATCCCATAAACCATTAACCTCCGGAATATTTCTATTAGATTCTAGTTTTCTAGTATAAGTTAAATATTAACCAGTCTCTAGAAATTAAGAGAACTTCTGATAATAATAAAACACCATTATTATAAAGTTCTTGTTACACATGTTTTGAAGTGTTAAATTGAAGTGTTTCATCCCAGTGTCTTTTCTTGATTTTGATAGAAATAATATGTATTAAAGAAAATTTGAAGCAAAATTATGGGGGAGATGTTTTTTTCCTCCATCAGGGGGTTATGTTTTACTGTAGTTGATAAAAAAAATCAGGAAACCAAGAAACGTGTGAAAATACAGGAGTGGTTTCCTTTGTAAAGATACTATTTACAATTAGAATTTTTTTTTTAAGATTTTTATTTATTTGACAGAGATCACAAGCAGGCAGAGAGGCAAGCAGAGAGAGAAGGAGGGGAAGCAAGGCTCCCTACTGAGCAGACAGCCCAATGTGGGGCTCCATCCCAGGACCCTGGGATCACGACTGGAGCCTAAGGCAGAGGCTTTAACCCACTGAGCCACCCAGGTGCCCCTACAATTAGAAATTTTTTAAAGCAGTATTATGTACTGGGGGAAAGAAACTGAAATACAGTATATCCTTAACACCAGTGTTAAGGATACTAACCTACGAAGCATTTTGCATTTGTTGTTTTTGGCTCTTCTATATGTTTGGCATAAACAATTGCATGTGAATGGGGAGAGGGAAACAATTTTATATTTAATTGTTTATTTGCTCTTCATAATTTAGAGTCTATTTTTATTTTAGCAGTAAAAGCCATGATGGAGATAAATTCATTCCAGCTCCACCTTCTTCTCCATTGAGAAAACAAGAATTGGAAAACTTAAAGTGAGTATCTAAACAGAATTAGTATAGCAACTGCTGTACATTATTTCCAATCTTTGTTAATGTTATGAATTACATTAATGGAATGTCAAATGTTAAACCAACCTTTCAATCTTGTGATAAACCCCACTAGTCAGAATGTGTTATCTTTTTTTTTATAAATTGTTGGATTCAATTTATTAATATTTTGCTAGGAATATTTACTTCTTGGGTGCCTCACTGGCTCAGTTGGTGGAGCATGCAACTCTTGATCATGGGGTTGTGAGTTTGAGCCCCATGCTGGCTGTAGAGATTACTGAAAAATAAAATCTTGATGGGTGCTGGGTGGCTTAGTCATTAAGTGGCTGCCTTCAGCTCAGGTCGTGATCCCAGAGTCTTGGAATGGAGCCCCACATGGGACTCCCTGCTCAGCAGGAAGCCTGCTTCTCCATTGTGCACTCCCCCCTGCTTGTGTTCCCGCTCTCATTGTGTCTCTCTCTGTCAAATAAATAAATAAAATCTTATAAAAAAAAATCTTAAAAGAGAAAAGCTATCTTTTATATTTAGCAACATAATTACCACTTTCAGCTGATTCTAGTTTCCATTAGATATCATTTTTCTTCGTTCTGAGGCTCTTCTTTCAACATTTCTTACAATATAGGTCTTAATTTTCCTAGCCTTTTTTGTTTTTGTTTTTATATTTTTAACTGTTTAAATCTACAGTTGTCGAGCGCCTAGGTGGCTCAGCTGTTAAGCGTCTGTCTGACTCAGGTGATGTTTCCAGGGTCCTGGGATTGAGCCCCACATTGGGCTCCCTCCTTGGCAGGAAGCCTTCCTTTTCTTTTCCCACTCCCTCTGGCTGTCTCTGTCTGTGTCAAAAAAATAAATAAATGCATAAATCTACAATTGTCTTTATTTCATCTTCGTTCTTAGAGGATATTTTTGCTAAAAATTATAGAACTCTTGGTTGGTAGTTTGTTTTTCCTTTCAGTGAGTTCTTTGAAGAGGTTACTGCATTATCCTCAACCTCTGTTATTTGTGATTAGAAGTTTATAGTCATTGTACAGAGGTGCCATTTTTCTATCTATGGATTGCCTCTGTTTTTCAGCAGTTAGACTATGATGAGTCTGAGTGTGATTTTCTTCATTTTTACTCTTAAGAGTTAGCTGATTTTAAGTCTATAAATTTATCTTTCAACTAATTTGATATATTTTGACCATAATTTCTTCATATTATTTCTGGAGCTAGGCTGAATGATATAGCATTACTTTTAAAAATGATTTCAGGGGGCGCCTGGGTGGCTCAGTGGGTTAAAGCCTCTGCCTTCGGCTTGGGTTATGATCCCAGGGTCCTAGGATCGAGCCCTGCCTCGGGCTCTCTGCTCGACAGGAACCCTGCTTCCTCCTCTCTCTCTCTCTGCCTCTGCCTACTTGTGATCTCTGTCAAATAAATAAATAAAAATCTTTTTTAAAAAAAAATGATTTCAGTAGGGGGCACCTGGGTGGCTCAGTGGGTTAAGCCTCTGCCTTCTGCTCAGGTCAAGATCTCAGGATCCTGGGATCAAGTCCTCATCTGGCTCTCTGCTGGGCAGGGAGCCTGCTTCCCCCACACACACCCCTGTCTGCCTCTCTGCCTACTTGGGATCTCTCTCTCTCTCAAATAAACAACATCTTTTTTAAAAAATGATTTCAATAATAGAATTGCAAATTAAAATGAAAATAAAGAGCCATTATTTCTTTTATTATTATTTATTATTTCTTTTATTAGAATTATTACTATTTTTTAAGAGCCTTGATTTCTTATGTTTTTGCCTACTGCAAAAGATTGACAAAAGTACATTTATTTTTTTTTTTAATATTTTATTTATTTATTTGACACAGAGAGAGAGACAGTGAGAGAGGGAACACAGGCAAGGGGATTGGGAGAGGAGGAAGTAGGCTTCCCACTGAGCAGGAAGCCAGATGTGGGACTCGATCCCACGACCCTGGGATCATGACCTGAGCCGAAGGCAGACGCATGTGGGCCACCCAGGTGCCCCACAAAAGTACATTTAAAGGCCTAGTATATATGTTGCTGATAGCATTGTAAATTGATGGATTACTTTTGGAAAACATTTCGTTTATTGCCATTTTTTTTTCCCCAACAGTGCTAGCCTTGTGAAAGGTACAGAGGAATTAGAGATAGAGGAAAAAAACACTGCCCTCAAAAAGAAGGAGTTTCGGGACGCCTGGGTGGCTCACTTGGTTAAGCAGCTGCCTTTGGCTCAGGTCATGATCCCAGCGTCCTGGAATTGAGTCCCACATCGGGCTCCTTGCTTGGCAGGGAGCCTGCTTCTCCCTCTGCCTCTGCCTGCCACTCTGTCTGCCTGTGCTCGCTCTCTCTCTCTCTAACAAATAAATATATAAAATCTTTAAAAAAAAAAAAAAAAAAGAAGGAGTTTCTTAGTGGGTCAGTTGGTTAAGCAACTGCCTTCAGCTCAGGTTGTGATCCCAGAGTCCTGGGATCAAGCTTTGCTCAGTGGGGAGCCTGAATCTCCCTCTCCCTCTACCTTCTAGGTTCTCTCTCTGTCTCTCTAGCAAATAAATAAATAAAATTAAAGAAAACAAAAGCAAATGGTGAGGAGCACCTAAGTGGCTTAGTCAGTTTGAGTGTCCAATGCTTGATTTCAGCTCAGGTCTGATCTTTGATTGTGTGATCAAACCCCACATGGGGCCCCACACTCAGTGAGGCGCCTGCTTCTGACCCCCTCTCCCTTGCCCCTCCCCCAGCTGGCATGCTCTCTGTCTCTCTCAAATCTTCTTTTTT
>ML098297.1:0-50632 GCA_003697995.1 Taxidea taxus jeffersonii | reverse complement strand
GGAGAATAGGAATTAATTCTTCATTAAATGTTTGGTAGAATTCCCCTGGGAGGTCATCTGGCCCTGGGCTTTTGTTTGTTTGGAGATTTTGGATGACTGTTTCAATCTCCTTACTGGTTATGGGCCTATTCAGGTTTTCTATTTCTTCCTGGTTCTGTTTTGGCAGTTTATATGTCTCTAGGAAAGCATCCATTTCTTCCAGATTGTCAAATTTGTTGGCATAGAGTTGCTCATAATATGTTCTTATGATTGTTTGTATTTCTTTGGTGTTGGTTGTGATCTCTCCTCTTTCATTCATGATTTTATTTATTTGGGTCCTTTCTCTTTTCTTTTGGATAAGTCTGGCCAGGGGTTTATCAATCTTATTAATTCTTTCAAAGAACCAGCTCCTAGTTTCATTGATTTGTTCTATTGTTTTTTTGGTTTCTATTTCATTGATTTCTGCTCTGATCTTTATCATTTCTCTTCTTCTGCTGGGTTTAGGCTTTCTTTGTTGTTCTTTCTCGAGGTCCTTTAGGTGTAGGGTTAGTTTGTGTATTTGAGACCTTTCCTGTTTCTTGAGATAGGCTTGTATCGCTATATATTTTCCTCTCAGGACTGCCTTTGCTGTGTCCCACAGATTTTGGACCGTTGTGTTTTCATTATCATTTGTTTCCATGTTTTTTTTCAATTCTTCTTTAATTTCCTGGTTGACCCATTCATTCTTTAGAAGGATGCTATTGAGTCTCCATGTATTTGTGCTCTTTCCAAATTTCCTCTTGTGATTGAGTTCTACCTTCAGAGCATTGTGGTCTGAAAATATGCAGGGAATGATCCCAATCTTTTGATACTGGTTGAGACCTGATTTATGACCCAGGATGTGATCTATTCTGGAGAATGTTCCATGGGCACTAGAGAAGAATGTGTATTCTGTTGCTTTGGGATGGAATGTTCTGAATATATCTGTGATGTCCATCTGCTCCAGTGTGTCATTTAGGACCTTTATTTCCTTGTTGATCTTTTGCTTGGATGATCTGTACATTTCAGTGAGGGGTGTGTTAAAGTCTCCAACTATTATTGTATTCTTGTCAATGTGTTTCTTTGATTTTGTTATTAATTGGTTTATATAGTTGGCTGCTCCCATGTTAGGGGCATAGATATTTAAAATTGTTAGATCTTCTTGTTGGACAGACACTTTGAGTATGATATAGTGTCCTTCCTCATCTCTTATTATAGTCTTTGGCTTAAAATCTAATTGATCTGATATAAGGATTGCCACCCCAGCTTTCTTCTGATGTCCATTAGCATGGTAAATTGTTTTCCACCCCCTCACTTTCAATCTGGAGGTATCTTCAGGTCTAAAATGAGTTTCTTGTAGGCAGCATATGGATGGGTTTTGCTTTTTTATCCATTCTGAAACCCTGTGTCTTTTGATTGGGGCATTTAGCCCATTTACATTCAGGGTAACTATTGAGAGATATGAATTTAGTGCCATTGTATTGCCTGTAAGGTGACTGTTACTGTATATTGTCTCTGTTCCTTTCTGATAATACTTTTAGGGTCTCTCTTTGCTTAGAGGACCCCTTTCAATATTTCCTGTAGAGCTGGTTTGGTGTTTACAAATTCTTTCAGGTTTTGTTTGTCCTGGAAGGTTTTTATCTCTCCTTCTATTTTCAATGATAACCTAGCTGGATAAAGTATTCTTGGCTGCATGTTTTTCTCGTTTAGTGCTCTGAATATATCATGCCAGTTCTTTCCGGCCTGCCAGGTCTCTGCGGATAAGTCTGCTGCCCATCTAATATTTTTACCATTGTATGTTACAGACTTCTTGTCCCGTGCTGCTTTCAGGATTTTCTCTTTGTCGCTAAGACTTGTAAATTTTACTATTAGATGGCGGGGTGTGGACTGATTCCTATTGATTTTGAGGGGTGTTCTCTGCACCTCCTGGATTTTGATGCTTGTTCCCCTTGCTATATTAGGAAAATTCTCTACAATAATCCTCTCCAGTATACCTTCTGCTCCTATTTCTCTTTCTTCTTTTTCTGGAATCCCAATTATTCTAATGTTGTTTCATCTTATGGTATCACTTGTCTCTCGAATTCTCCCCTCGTGGTCCAGTAGTTGTTTGTCTCTCTTTTGCTCAGCTTCTTTATTCTCTGTCATTTGATCTTCTATATCACTAATTCTTTCTTCTGCCTCATTTATCCTAGCAGTAAGAGCCTCCATTTTTTATTGCATATTTATAGCTTTTTTATAGCAGTAAGAGCCTCCATTTTTTATTGCATATTTATAGCTTTTTTTTATTTCAACTTGATTAGATTTTAGTTCTTTTATTTCTCCAGAAAGGGCTTTTATTTCTCCTGACAGGGTTTCTCTAATATCTTCCATGCCTTTTTCGAGCCCGGCTAGAACCTTGAGAATCGTCATCCTGAATTCCAGATCTGACATATTACCAATGTCTGTATTGATTAGGTCCCTAGCCTTTGGTCCTACTTCCTGTTCTTTTTTTTGTGGTGAGTTTTTCCGCCTTGTCATTTTGTCCAGATAAGAATCCGCTGTTCTTGTTAAGTGAACTTGGTCTTGGCTGGATTTCTTTGATCTTCTGGGGGAGGGGCCTGTTGTAGTGATTTTCAAGTGTCTCTGCCCCAGGGGGAATTGCACCGCCCTTACCAGGGGCCGGGCTAAGTAATCCTCTCAGGTTCACTTTCGGGAGCTTTTGTTCCCTGAATGCTTTCCGGAGAGTTCCGGAGGACGGGAATGAAAATGGCGGGGCCCCAGTCTTCAGTGCGCCTTCACAGAAAAGCGTTTAATCACTCCCGTCTCCCCAGCCTCCGTTTGCGCTCGGAGACTGCGCTCAGAGAAAATCGTGCGTAATCAGTCCCGTCTCACTGGCTTCTGGGCGGGCTCCAAGCTCACCCAGCCTGTGACCAAGCGTCTCTGTGTCTGGCAGAGTCCCACCTGGAGTCTCCAGACCCCGTAGATCCCTGAGCTCTCCCAGGTCGGAGTCTCCCCGGATCTTGTGGGGACCCCTCGCACAGAGCACCGGCCCGTGTCACAGAACACCGGCCTGTGTCACAGACCATGGCTCTAGGAAACCTCGGCTCTGTCTCCGCAGCCAGCTTCCCTGCTCTAATATCTGTGAGCTCTGCGACATTCAGATACCCCCGATCCTTCTATGACCCTGTGGGACCTGAGTCCATGCTGTCCCCGTGAGGTCTTCACCCCAGTTTAGCCTCTGGAGTGATGTCCCTCCCTGGAGCAGACTTTTAAAAGTCCTGATTTTGTGCTCCGCCGCTTGCCGGGAGCCGGCCCCTCCCCCTGGGGTCTATCTTCCTGTCGCGTTGGATTCACTTCTCTGCTGGTCCTACCTTTTAGAAAGTGGTCGATTTTCCGTTTCTAGAATTGTTGTTTTTCTTCTCTTCAATTTCCTGTTGGATTCGTAGGTTTTCGGAATGGTTTGATAGGCTATCTAGCTGATCTCCTGCTGCCAGATGTCGTCTCAGCCTGCTACTTCTCTGCCATCTTGATTCCTCCCCCCGAGAACATATTTCTTATATTAGATACTTAAACGTGTCTGAGCCAAGCACTATCAACATATACGTTGACTGCAGAACTTCTACGTTTCAAATATACACACTTCACCCTCTAAAACAAGAGAATTCGCTTTTGCCCGGCATTCCCAGGAAGAGTCCAGAAGTTCTTGGGGCACCTGGGTGGCTCAGGTGGTTAAGTAACCAACTCTTAATTTTGGCTCAGGTCATGATCTCATGGCCGTGTCCAGATCTGTGCTCAGCTAAGAGACTGCTTCTCTTCCTCTCCCTTTGCCTCTCCACACGTTCTCCCTCTTTCTCTCTCAGATAAATAAATCTTTAAAAAAACTAAAATTATGTAAAGAAAATTAAAACCTTTAAACAAATGAAAAAAGTAAATTAAAAAAAAAGAAAAAGAGTCCTGAAATTCTTTCCGACTGGACCATCTCCGGTCATATATCTGTCTTGAACCAATAACTGTGATTAGGTGTGAGGGAATGAAATGTTCTGCTCAGTTTATCTTAGCCTAGGATTATAGAGTCTCATCTTTGGAGATGGACATGGAGTCAACTTCTTCAGAATGACATAGATCCTGAAATGGAAATGATGGGTTTTGAGGATGGCCGAACTGGAGTTTAGGTTTAGGGAGGCAGGCAAATGCAACCATCCACATTATTCATTCTTTCAATGAACCATGAAGACAATCAACTGTCCTTCTAAGGACCATGGAGAAAACTATAAAAAAAAAAAAAATTCCCTCCCCAGGTGCATGTATTTATTATGGAGAAGGAAGAGCTAAATTAATAACTATAATAAAACTTGAAATGATAAGAAACAAAAGGAGTACAACTACTGAGGTGGGAAAGATAATTACTTTTCTGGAGGAATAATAGAAAATTCTTGGAAGAGTTGGAAGATGACTTAGAACATAAAGGACTAGTTAAGAGTTTTTTTGGTCATGTGTGATATGTTGCTGGGATAAATCAGGACACAGGAAAAAATAAGCTTTTTTTAGAGATAAGGATGGACAGAAAGATTAGAATAATAGCCAGGGCTTTGGTAGAAATGTAGCGCCCTGAAGAAAAAATATTACCCTATTTCATTGTTTTATTGGGATTAGTTTTTTTTTTTAAGTATCTTTTTTTTTTTTTAAGATTTTATTTATTTATTTGTCAGAGAGAGAGGGAGAGAGAGCGAATGAGCACAGGCAGACAGAGTGGCAGGCAGAGGCAGAGGGAGAAGCAGGCTCCCTGCCGAGCAAGGAGCCCGATGTGGGACTCAATCCCAGGACGCTGGGATCATGACCTGAGCTGAAGGCAGCCTCTTAACCAACTGAGCCACCCAGGCATCCCTGGGATTAGTTTTTTAATAAAGATGGTTAAAAAAAATAAGCATGTGGATGAAAGTATAATTTCTTATTGACTGAAAAATAGTAAATTCTGTATTCTTTAGTGAATTAGCTCTGTTGCTCAGGAAGCCAATGTACTGCAAATTATATTTCTTTGTTTAAATGGTTCCCTTCTTAAGAATTTCTTTTCTTTTCTTTCCTTTTTTTTTTCCTCCCCTAAGGAGAGAGCATGAGCAGTGGGTGGAGAGGGCCAGAGGGAGAAGGAGAGAGAGAATCTTAAGCAGACTCCGTATCTAGTGCTGAGCCCAAAGCAAGGCTTGATCTCACAACCCTAATATCATGACCTGAACCAAAATCAAGAGCTGGATGCTTGACTGACTGAAACACTCAGGTGCCCCAAGAATTTCGATTTCTGAATGCAATCTCCACTTTACTTATTTGCTTGTATCTCATATGTTATAAAAGAGGATGTAAAGTTGTTGAACTCAAGCCATGTATCCAAACATTAAAGTGAAGGCCAAAAAAACCAAAAACAAACAAACAAACAAACAAAAAGTGAAGGCCTTCCCTTATAGACTGGAGATTGATAAAGTGCTTCCCATAGGGCCCAGGGTGTTATAAATATTTACTAGCGCCTAGCTCTAAATAAGGTGCCCAGGAAGATTTCTGGAAGGCTCCCTAGCCAGTAAGCCTCCATTTTCCATGATGGATGTGACTCAAAGGGAATAAGGACATGTCCAAACCATGGGGGTGTCTGATTCTAGAGGGACCTTCCTAATTGTGTGTCTGACTATGGTTAACATCTATGTCTTTTTTTAAAAGATTTAATTATTTATTTGACAGACAGAGATCACAAGTAGACAGAGAGGCAGGCAGAGAGAGAGAGGAATGGAAGCAGGCTCTCCACTGAGCAGAGAGCTTGATGTGGGGCTCAATCCCAGGACCCTGGAATCATGACCTGAGCCAAAGGCAGAGGCTTTAACCCACCAAGGCACCCCACATCTATGTCATTTCTTAAACACATAATAACCCTGAGCAGGGAATGTGACCAAAAAATGTAGATTGAGGCCTCGTGAGAATGAGAAGCTGCTTTCAAATCTATGAAAGGGAAAAGCTATGCTTCTTTCCTCTAGTCTAGAGCATATGGTCTAAAATAGAACCAATAAAAAGAGAAATACAAATATATATGTCACCTTCCTTCTCCCCAAATTAAGTAGATTGAGGACATCTCTGAACAACCAGGCCTAGATAATTAAAGCCTACACAGAGTTTGTACATTTGCTGATCAATGTGTTCAGGCTGTAATGAAGAAGACGGTGCTGTTCATTAAACAAACCTTTCCAAGTTTGTTGTCTGTCTTTTGTGGCTCATATGAGTCCATCTCTGGACATTTCCTATTTTCTCCTTCTCTCTCTTACTCTGTCTACCAAATCCTTTCTATCCTTCAATTCCATTTCAAAAGCAGACTCTCCTGTGAAGCCTTTCTGGGTTTCTCCTTCTCCCAGTTTGGCTTGTTCTTTCACTACTCTGCTCTCAAGACACTCTCTCATTCTACCTTCATGTACATCTACTACATATGTCTGCCTCCTTTATAGATGATAAGCTGCTTGAGGGCAGGATGATGTTTTATTTGTGCTGCTCATTCATTATTATATAATCTTTACACACCTCTTGGGAAAGCATATGCATCTCAAATAAAGTTGTTTAAAGGTAATACACCAGGAAATAGGTCTTTGCTCTCATAGCTTTGCAATGTATTGCTTCTTCTCTTTGAGATGAAATCGACCAATTACACTGAAACTTGCCATCATTAAAAGGTTATACCGAGTAAGAGAGATGAGAAGCCTTAAATTCAACAAAATATTTCGTGTTTACTATAAACCTAGCATCATTCTAGTAATAGACTAATAGTCATGATCACTGCCCTCATGGGAGATTCTTGTCTAGTGAGGGGAAAAATCAATCAATATACAAAATAACAGGCACATTTACAGTTAGACATTGCACTAAATGTTATGAAGAAAGGGAATGGTGATTCAGGATAAAATAGAAGCTTTGGAGAAAATGAGGGTTAGAAATTCATTTCTGGGTTCAGAAATTCAACCTGGGTGGCTCAGTGGGTTAAAGCCTCTGCCTTCGGCTCAGGTCATGATCCCAGGGTCCTGGGATCGAACCCGCATTGGGCTCTCTGCTCGCTGGGGAGCCTGCTTCCTCCTCTCTCTCTGCCTGCCTCTCTGCCTACTTGTGATCTCTCTCTGTCAAATAAATAAATAAAATCTTAAAAAAAAAAAGAAATTAATTTCTGCTGATGAGCCTTGATGTGAAGTAAATGGAATGACAACATGCATTCATGGAACTTCTTGACAAAGCCTCTCTTAGGCAAAGGAAACATGACATTTGCCCTAAACAGGAATGAGAGAGGAATTGACACTAGGAACTCATCCATATAAGTGTGTATTCTTCTGAGATAATAAGGGTGATAAAGAATATGAAAATACTTCAAGGATTTTAAGTTTCAAATGCCCACCAAAAGCATGAAATTTGGAGATACAGTACCTCAAGCAGAGTTCAGATTCACAAAAATCTTCTATTTTAGGTTTTCCTGATAGGTTTTGTGGGAGACATAACAGGGACATGAAGAATAAGCTTTATTATTTGTAAACAGGGACTTCTACTATTTCTCTCCCTCTGTCTTCATAAATACTCCTCTTCTCCAGCTTCTCTACTGCATGTCTTTTTTAAGGACAACAGTCATTGGATTTAGGGCCCACAAGGATAATCCAGGATAATCTCATCTTAAGATCCCCAATTTCTAGAAAGATTCTTTTGCCAAATAAAATCACACTCCGGGCTCCTGGGTGACTCAGTTGGTTAAGTGTCTGCCTTTGGCTCAGGTCATAATCCCTGAGTCCTGGGATCGAGCCCCACATTGGGCTCCCTGCTTGGCAGGGAGTCTGCTTCTCCTTCTGCCCTTCACCCTACTTGTGCTCTCTCTCTCTTTCTCATTCTTTCTCAAGTAAATAAATAAAGTCTTAAAAAACTTAAAAAACACACTCTAATAGGTTTGGAAGACTAAGATTTAGATATCTATCTTTGGGGGTTAGCCACCATTCAACTCCACTACACCATCCCACTCAGAAAATATGGGAAAGACAAGGCATTTCTACTCTCATTGTACATGGCAGTTGTAGCTACAAATAAATAAATATGGAACATTAATAGCAATACTAGCAGGTCATCTGAGATGAACAAACATCATCCAGAGGAAGATATTTAAGCCAAGTCAATGACACCAGTTTGAGATCTCCAGCGAATGCCACCTTTCCCTCTCAGACAGCCTTGGAACTTTAAGGTCTAAGTCTTTTTGAATATTCCATTTTAAGGCCCTTCAAGACTGAAGTTAATTCTGTGGGTAGAATCCAGAGAAGCTGCAGATTTGGTATCGGGTAACTGTAAGAAAATGAAATGTGAATCAGAAAGCCCAGAAGAAACGCCTTTGGCTACTTGGCAACCAGGACTATTGTAGGTAGTTCCATTGTTTAAGCCTAAGGTGGAAGTGAGCAGGAGCTAAGAGATGGAGTAAGAGATGACAGCAAAACCCATGTGTTTGGTAAATCACAGAATCTCAAGATTGGTCATCTTAATTTGACCATCAGATTCAGTGATGAGTTACCTGTACAATAATCTGCCAAGAAATTTTCTGATCCATATTTGGATATGTGGTGCCTCTTCCTTCATCCAGCATTGTTAGTAGCTTCTTCTTTAACATGGATTTTACCCTCTGTTTAATAGACGAACTGGTCCTCATCTTCCTGTATAAAGGACCAAAATGCTCCTAATGGCTTAGTTCCTCTCTTCAAAAATATTGAAACCTACCCTTTGCCACATATATCAGAGAGTCACGAGTCACTGTTGTAAGAAGGGCATAAACCATCTAATCTTTGAGCTTACCTTGGCCATGGTTAGAATGTGCAGTTCAGGGGCAGCTGGATAGCAAACCAAGAACAAAGAAGCTGAGAATTAGATGGGAAACTGAGGAAATTAGTGACATTTCCTATTCTGGGGGTTTCAGTAGGGTACTATTTCAGCCCTTGTAGGACAGGGCAGGGAATACACTTTGAAATAAACTTTGCATAAGGCAAAGCTTGAATCCCTCCAGGGATTCCATTAGAAATAAGTCAAGGATGAAGAGAAGTAGAAGAAGCCCTTAGAAACAGGGACCAGCAGGAATAATTGAGAAAGTAGACCCTAGAGAACTTGAGAGTCATGCTGGAACCAATATCTGGTCCTGGGAGGGTCAATGATCAGAAAGCTACAACAAAATAAATGGAGGGAATTGAGTGAAAGAAAGGAGTGCCAAAACAAGGAGAAGTAGATGGGGTTCAGAGAGGCTCAAGATCTAGGGAGGCTGGGAGGTGAACCAGAACCAGGCAAAAGAGCAGTCAGAGGCAAGATTGGCATAACTCGAGCCTTGCACTCCTAGTAGAGGGCTGTGCCCCAGCTGTTCAGCTCTTTATCCAGAGATTCCTGGGTAAAGGGCAGCAGACGCTTGAAGATACCAGCCCCTTGTGCCTATCAATAGCTACAGGTGGTCTTTTGTGGGACAGATCTCTCTGGGGTCGAGCAGCTGGCCAAGGCCTACCATAACAATCTCTCAGTATGATTTTCAATCTCAAAAAGGTGGGGGGAGGTTGAGGACTTAATAGTTCAAAAAGTGAAAAGGAATTAAGAAAAGGGCTCAAGAATCTAACTTTAGGACCAATTAAATTTTGGTAGTTAAATTTTAATGCAGTTTTTTTCTATTATATTGCAATCTGATGAACTGATTCTCAAACATTTATTGACTTTAGAGAATATGGAGTGGACCTATTTTAATTACTTCTAAATATTCTGGTCACGAGACATAAACAAGTGCACTAGAGAAACAAAGCAGAGATGGAATGTCCACTTTTTTTGTCCAGGAGGACTTCTGTACTACTGCAACCCAGTGAAGTGACACTCCATATCTGGGCTTCCATGCTGCCATATGTTAGCTGAGTGACCTTGGGAAAGTTATTTAACTCCCTGAGTCTCAATTTCTCTTTTCTTTTCTTCCTTCCTTCCTTCCTTTCTTTTTTCCTTTCCTTTCCTTTCTTTTTTCTTTTCCTTTCCTTTCCTTCCTTCTTTCTCTCTTCCTCCCTTTCTTCCTTCCCTCCTTCCTTCCTTTTTCTTTCCCTTTCCTTTCCTTTCTTTTCTTTTTCTTTCCTTTTCCTTCCTTCCTCCCTCTTCTTTCTTTCTTTCTTTCTTCCTAGATTTATTTGAGAGTGAGAGAAAGCACATGCACAGGAGGAAGGGCAGAGGGAGAGGGAGAGAATGCTCAACCCAACTCTCTACTGAGTGCAGAGCCCTATGTAGGGCTTGATCCCAGGACCCTGAGATCATGACCTGAGCCAAAATTAAGAATCGGTTGCTTAGCCAACTGAGTCACTCCCTGATGCTCAATTTCTTCGTTTGATATTTGGGATAAAAAGTACCCATGCACTAGACTTCTTGGGAGGATTATAAGTAATGTATGTGAAATGTCCATCATAGTGCCAAGAATGGAGGCATGGCAGTTATCATTACCAACAAACTGTGTTGAATAGACATGTTCACTGTTGATAAGAAAGCATAAATTCAGAGGTACCTGGGATTAAAGAAGGGAGAAGGGTGAGCTATTTAGCTGATATCTGGCTTCATTTCAGGGGGCAAGGATGGGTATGAAACATAAGGAAAAACAGACAAGAGTGATAAGTGCTATGAAGAAAATGACTGGGGTAGTTCTTGTTCTCTCATACTGAATGAATCTGCCCACAGTCTCATCTGTTCAGAGTGCAGCAGGAGGAGTGAATCAAGGAGTGGAGTAGGAAGCAAAGAAGAATGAAGTGTAAGGTCAAAGGGACCAGGCCTTTTATCATGAGCCTGGCCGGGTCATCCACTGGCACTGTGGCCACTGAGCTGTCTAACCAGGGACCTGTGAGTTACACTTCTTTCCTCTGCTCCCAGCCGGAAAGCAGCCCATTGCTTAGGACCACTGACTCTTTCTTCATTCTTTGTCTCGTCAGTAATGAATGATTCTCAGTCAATAATGAGGATCAGTTCAGATAGTTTCTTTTTCTAATTAATGAATTTATTGAGATATGATCCCTAAACCACAAAATTCACTATTTTAAAGTGTATAATTCTCGGGACGCCTGGGTGGCTCAGTTGGTTGGGCCGCTGCCTTCTGCTGGGGTCATGATCCCAGGGTCCTGAGACTGAGTCCCGCATCGGGCTCCTTGCTCGGCGGGGAGCCTGCTTCTCTCAATGCCTCTGCCTGCTTGTGTGTACTCTATCTCTCTGACAAATAAATAAATAAAATCTTAAAAAAAAATAAAGTGTACAATTCAGTGGGTTTTAGTATATTCACGGAGATGCATACAATTCCTCTTTTAAGTAATCCGAGGAAGGAACACTATAGTGTATATTGTTTATGATTTCAGATATGTCTGGACTTGTTTCCTTTCTAAGCTTATCTATTTACCATATTTCTTAGTTTGCTTTATTTTTTCCTTCCTTCTTTTGCTTAGATTTATTGGCTTTACTGAATTTCATTTTCCCTTCTTATAATTTATAAGCCATACCAACTTCTACTCACCAAGTGACCATTCTTAATTTTCATCAACAGTTTAAATTCGCATTTTTTGGTTTCTCCAATCCCAGAGTCTTCTATTTTGTTTACTTTGGGAGCAAATTCCCCAAAATGGTACCAACTTGCACCAATCTTTATGATATTTAAGCTTAATCAGCACAATAGCCTGCTAATGGCATCACTCTTTTTATCTTGCCCTCCTCTAATCTTTTCGCCAGTAAAACCAAAAAACAGCTTTTGGAATTGAAATATGAAATGGCATTTTATATTTTAAAATTTGCATCTCTTATAATTTTCAGGATAAAATAAGAAATCCTCAGAGTGGCAACATGCTATGTATTTGGCACATTTCATCTACGTCTACAGACATTCACCTGTGTTCTACTCATTTACCTAATGTTCCAGGTATATAAAACTATAGGTAATTCTCTGAACATGCATCCATGCTTTTTCTCAGACTCTTGGCTATATCTGGAGTACTCTATCTCTCCTTCTCTGCATCTGGAACTTCAAAGCATCCTTTAAGTTCCAGCACCAGTTATGTGCCCAAGAATTACTCTATTGCCACTACATTCTGATGTGTTCACTCTCCACTGTCTGTTAAATTATTTCCCTTTTTGAATTATTTTGGAATTTTTTATGGACCTATAGGTGTTGTAAATAATTTATTTACCACTTCCTCCCTTATCAGACAGAAAGAGATTTAAATGCAAGGATGTGTTTTGTTCGTCTCAGAATCTTCACTATGTGCTATACAAAAGACGCAATGACATGACTTGTTCAATAACGAAATGAAAAATCCCAAGTTGATTGTAGCTGCTTTTCTGTTTAGAAATAAGGGACCTAAGGTCTTATGCACTTATGAGGACATGGACTGCTTACTGCCATTTGGTAGGACTCTACAAATTTCTTAGGACTCTCACTTTGTAGACTGGTCTCTGATGTTGGCTCTACCATGGATTCCTTATAAAACAACTACAGAAGCCACTTCCATGTCTCACATCTTATCTTAAGGTAGTCCTAGGGCTGGGGGCAATGACCACTGAGGCCCAAGCAAGTTTATGGGCAAAGCATTGGGAAAGGAACTGCCAAGACACAGAGAAATAGCCCCCAGACAAACCACAGGCTAGGCTGAGAAGCTCTGCAGTACATAGGCTAAGGTCAGAACAGAATAATGAAGAAATCATTCAGGCAGGATGGGGGAGTCCTGGTGCTCTCTGGCAGAGAGACTAGATAGAGAATTACAAAAGCTAGTAGGAAGGATCTAGTATGGCACACTAAGAAGTTTACACATCTCCAAGAGATAATGGGAGGCCAGGGGAAGCTTTTAAAGAGACACAAAATCATTTATCATAGAATTTGGACTTTAGCCTCGGTGTAAGTCAAGGTGGCTTTTCACCATTATTTCACCCTTTCCATTATTAAAAAACAATTGGGGCACCTGGTTGGCTCAGCTGGTTAAGCATCTGACTCTTGATTTCAGCTCAGGTCATGATCTCAGGGTCATGATCTCGAGCCCCACATTGGCTCCATGCTGAGTGTGGAACCCGCTTAAGATTCTCTCTCCCTCTGCCTCAACTCTACCCCCCACTCACATGTACACATGCACCCCCCCAAAAGCCCCCCCAAAAACACCATGTTACTTCTGAACAGGTTGTTAATTGCAGGTTGTCTACTTTAGCTGATTTAGGCGGAAGGTATCTATATTCTGTAATACCTTACAAAGTATCTTGGAATGTCTGGAACCAGGCTTGGTTGTTACAGAGAGATCATTGCAGATTATAAGAAAGAAAGAGGATTTTGAGAGAGATGATATGCAACTGATTATATCTACTTCTTTCAGAAGTCAGTCCAGATTCTAGTTCAACTGCTGGAGAAAATGATGGGCAGAACTTACGACAGCACATTCACCCCTAATTCAGATACAAACACAATATAACTACATGTTTACTTAGAGGAACTACTTTTCAAAGGGAAGAATAACAGACGAATACAGAGATTACACATCACATAGAACAGATATAACATGAAGCAATCTTTTAAGTAGGTCACATGGAAATTCTATTCCATGCCCACAAAAGCAGGGCTTCCCTGGGGTCAGGTTATTATTATTTTTTTAAATTAGCTTTATCAAGAAGTAAGTTCTATGCAAGAAAATTCAACAATTTTAAGTGTGCAATTTGATAAGCTTTGACAAATAACTAGAATTGTAACCAACATGATATAAAACAGTACATCCCTCCATAAATTCTCCCATATCCCTTTGAAGTCAATCCCTTCCCCTGCAATGTAGGCCCTGGGCTAGACTGATCTTCTGTCTCAGTAATTTTGATTTTCTAGAAAAAGAAATTATACAATATGTACTTTTTTGTGGCTCGCACCTTTTATTTAGCACAATGCTTCTTAACTTTTAAAATTATCTCCCTCATAAAGAGCCTTTTTAAGCCATTTGTTCCGTTTCCCCCCTCCTTATGAAATTTTAATACCACAGATATACTCTGTTTATGTACTTATGTATATGTTTTATACATAGAAAGTGAGTTTTTTTTCACACCCCAAGAACATACTTTTGAGAACACATGATTTACATGTATGCAAGTATAATGCTTTTGTGATTCATCAGTAATTCATTTTTGTTGCTGGGTAATTTTGATTATATGAAGAGACATTCATGAAGCGAGTAAAACTAATTGCAAATGTGTTACAAAGGTACTAAGAATATAATTCAACTACTGTTCTTCCTCAAATTGGATCCTCAGTCTCCCTGTTGTCAGTAAGCAGATTTCTGATCACACAATTGTTGAAGTTAGAAATTTAGGAATGACTGAGATACCTTCTTTCCCTTCATTTCCCCATATACAATCCATTGAATTCTGTCAATTTCACCTCTAGATTCTCTTTTTTAAAAAGATTTTATTTATTAGAGAGAGGGAGGATGAGTTGGGGGAGGCAAAGGAACAAGCAGACTCCCCACACTGAGCACAGAACCTGATTCAGGGCTCAATGTGGGGCTAGATGCGTTGTTCGATTCCGGGACCCCAAGACCATGACCCAGTCAAACAAAGTGAGATGTTCAACTGACTAAGCCACCCAGGTGCCCCACCTCTACAATATTTCTTGAATCTGGTCTCAAGGGATCAGATTTTGCTATGACCCAGAACATTCTAGACATGGAAGGATTTTTTAATTGTAAAAGAAATGCGAAGTCACTGAAGGGATTTAAATAAGAAAATGAAAGGACTTGATCAGTGTAATTAAAAGATTACTAAATCTTTCACTTAATAAATAATAAATTAGAATGTAGATAATAAGTTAGAAGGACCAAGACTATTTAGGGAAAGGATATTTCCAGAGGAAAAGCGATAGTGGTTCTTTTACGAATTCAAGGGTGTGGGAATAGGAGAATTAGGAGATATGCTGCATTTTCAGTGGGACCCATGAAACCTTAGCTAAGGTCTCACTGCTAGATGAAAACAAAACTATGACAAGAAATTCAAATATACACTCCTATTGATTGTAGTTGCTTTGACTTAGCTAATTTCCTTTGGTCAAATTAATCAGTATTCTAAATGAGTTATATATATTCTTAAATCACTTGCTGATGAGTTGAAAGGAATTAGAGAATTAGAACCATACTTAAAAAAAAAAAACATTTTGTGTACTTATCACACATAGCCAACTTTCTTTCCATGTTGTAATTTTCCCCCCACTGGCTGTTGCAGTTCTAGCATCCATGTATCAGCTTCACATGGTCTGCAATCTAGTTTTTTAAAGATTTTTATTTATTTATTTATTTGTCAGATAGAGAGAGAGCACAGGAGCGAGCACAGGCAGACAGAGTGGCAGGCAGAGGCAGAGGGAGAAGCAGGCTCACTGCTGAGCAAGGAGCCTGATGTAGGACTCGATCCCAGGATGCTGGGATCATGACCTGAGCCGAAGGCAGCCGCTTAACCAACTGAGCCACCCAGGCGTCCCGATCTGCAATCTAGTTTTATGCAAACTGTTTTTTTTTTAAAGATTTTATTTATTAATTTGAGGGAGAGAGCACCCTGGGACCATGACCTGAGCTGAAGGCAATCCTACTGAGCCACCCAGGCATCCCTATGCAAACTGTTTTGACTATGTATGTACACACACACAAACACACAGTCTCTCTCTCTCTCTCTCTCTCTCTCACACACACACACACACACACACACACACACACACACACACACGTCTTGGGGGCCTCTCAATGAGGTCTTTAACCTATTAATGTTTCAGAATCAATAACTTACTAGGTTTTCAGTCTCGATTATACAGACATGCATACGACATAGTCTTTATTCTTAAGATACATAAAGTTTACATCATGTAAATAGATAAATGACAAAATCATATTGTTAGTGCTAAGAAGGAGTTAAGAACAAAGCTCTGGAAATTTGTTAGTTACATTGGTGTTTCGTCTCTTTCAGGTGACTTCTGAAGTATGGCTCACAACATTTCATCCTGCAGTCCTATACTGACACCCCATTTAACCAGGCTCTACTTCCTCGTACTCATTGGAGGGCTGGCGGGCATCATCTCCATTCTGTTCCTGCTGGTGAATATGAACACCCGATCTGTAACTACCACAGCAGTTGTTAACCTGGTGGTGGTCCACAGTGTTTTTCTGCTGACAGTGCCTTTTCGCTTGACATATCTCATCAAGCAAACTTGGATATTTGGGTTGCCCTTCTGCAAATTTGTGAGTGCCATGCTACACATCCATATGTACCTCACATTCCTGTTCTACGTGGTGATCTTGGTCATTCGGTACCTCATCTTCTTCAAGCACAAGGACAAAGTGGAATTCTACAGAAAGCTGCATGCTGTGGCTGCCAGTACCGGCATGTGGCTGCTGGTGATTGTCATCGTGGTACCTGTGGTTGCATCTCAGTATGGAACTCACCAGGTGTACGATGAGCAACACTGTTTTAAATTCCACAAGGAGCTTGATCGTGTATATGTGCGAGTCATCAACTATATGATAGTTACTGCTGTCATAGCCACTGCGGTGGTTCTCCTAGTCTTCCAGATCTTCATCATCATGTCAATGGTGCGGAAACTACGCCACTCCTTACTATCCCACCAGGAGTTCTGGGCCCAGCTGAAAAACCTATTTTTTATAGGAGTCATCTTTGTTTGCTTCCTTCCCTACCAGTTCTTTAGGATCTATTACTTGTACACGGTGGCACACTCACGTGACTGTAACAACACTGCTGCGTTTTATAACGAAATCTTCTTGAGTGTAACAGCAATTAGCTGCTTTGATTTGTTGCTCTTTGTTCTTGGAGGAAGTCACTGTAAGCAAAAGATAACTGACCTATGGAATTGCCTCTTGTGCCGTTAGCCACAAACTTCAGTATTCAGAATTCTTTTATATTGGGAGTAGAAATGGGCATAGAGAGTTAGGAAGGGTTATTTCATTACTTGATTAAAGCCATGCCATAACACGGCCAATCAAAAGGACTATAAAATGTCAGAGTGTTCATTCCAGTCCTTAATCCCTACCACCTCTAAATGATGCATATAGAAAAACTAGTGATGTTCAGTCCACCTGAAGTTGCAATACTGCATTATTTTCCAATATAAAAGGTCTACTTGGCCCATCTGGGCACCATGGGTCTAATGGTTTCTGAGCTTCACCAGCTTACTTTAGTTTCATCAGTTTGAAACATGACCTTCTTTGGGCTTTGGATTGGATTCAGCCCTCTAGTTTTTTCATTCCACTTAACCTGAGGTAAATGAACCCTGGCAATAAATCAGCCCCAAAGATACACCAGTTTGCTGACGAGATAAGATATCCATTCAACTCCCACCCTGACAAACAAGAGATAAAGGCGGAGAACAGTAAGCAACTTTTCTAGATTATCATAATTTTGGTGGGAAATCATTATCTAAAAATCAAGAGAAACAAGTCCTTATGACTTTCTGCTATAACAAGATTATCCAGATTAGTCCTTTGAGAGGTCAAGTTTAAGGACATGGGATCAACATCCTCAATAACTCTAAAAATCATTTAAATCGTACTAAACTAAACAATGTAACTAAATGTAACAATGTAACTAAATTGGTAAACAATGTAACTAATATCATTTCAATCTTACTAAGTAAGGGTGAAACTGTAAGTTAAAGAATATTTCTGACCAATATGCTGCCAGGCATGAAAATGAGTTCCTGAGGGAAGTGATTACATTTTTCTCTTTCTGCTTTTTGAAAAATCTTTACATGTCTTGGGCCAGTTAATTTAGATTTACCTTGGAAACAGAATGTTACACTCTTTAGAGTTTCCTTCTCCCCTTAAGGTTATGTGTATTTAAATAAATGAAAGCAGTATTCTTAAAAAAAATAACTTTTGAGAAATATATAGAACAATTAATTTAGACTATGAGATTAGACTACTAAGTTCATACATAGGCTTGTGGGTTTTTTCCCTTCTTGCCCATATTTCTACTATTTCCCCCAAAGTTTCACAACTTTGAAACTTTACAAGGAACCAATCCAGTTCCTTGAAACTAATGCTTCAGAACCAAAGTAATTTATGATAAGAATAGAATAGAATAAATTAAGGTAGAAAAAAAAATTTCCCAGAAAAATGAAGGATCAGAATTTAAAGACTTTTTTTCTTAATTTGTTGTATTCTATGGATCCTTAAATTTACCAGATGGATAAGAAATATCCCTGAGTTTCTCTAATCACTAAAATTGCTGAGCCCTAGAAATTAATTTAAAGGAAGAAAGCAGCAACATGCTGCACAGACTTGTTCCCAGAATTTTCCTGTTTTAAAATTTATGCTCCTTTTTCTTTTTTAAGTTATATTTCCCTTATTTCTTATTTGTCTTCTTTTCCCCTTGTTTCTTAGTTTTCTTCTTATTTTGACTTAAAAAATTTGTAAGAAAATTTCGAAGACCTATAAAAATTTTAAGAAATTTGTTATACCATAAATAAGAAAACAGTAAAATATAATAAAAATAGCATAGAGTGATATAAAGAGTAAAATATTAAAATTTCTAAACAATTATTTTTGGAAATTACATCAAATTTCTCTTCTTATATATGTGTCTTACTATCTGTTAGCTTTTAAGTTATATTATAATCTCTTCCAGTTTCTAAATATGTTGAGCTCAGGTGATTATGCTTTTCCCTATATTATTACATATTATAATCAAGGGCTTATTTCTTTGGCTCTATAAGAAATATTACCCAAAATACAGAGATGCAGTATTTGAGTGTACTACTGGCATTTTGTTGCTGGGGCCAGAGACTAGGCATCTTGCCTTGTACACAACGCTCTGCATAGTAAATAATTACCAGGTCTTGTTGTGTATTTGAATGTTCTTCCAAACATGAAACATATGCTCATAATAATTTGTCAGGTTTTATTCAGTTTTCATAAACACATAGTATTTTTGGTATGGTTTTAATTTTATGAAGTTTCTGGAAATGTAGCTACTAGGGATTTGGAGGAAAGTTTTTATTCTGTTTTCCTTAGAACTTTACCAAGTTGTTCATTCCTTTGGAAAAGCACATCATCAATGTCGATACCATCTGTGGCATTAAAATACACAACATACCTGTAAACAATACTTGTAGCTGTGGTAATCAGGTAGATACTAGATATAGGTGCTAACATCAGACTGCCTAATTTGTCTCTTTTTGTGAACATCTCTGAGCATTTATTCATTAAAATATATATTACTTTATGGTAAATAACTTTCTTCTTCATTATTCATTTATGTTATAGTTAGAATACTATATATATAATACTGTAGGAGGGTTATATTATCTGTAAAGTCTGTTTTAGAATAGTACAAGTGTTACCAAATATTTGGGTAAAAAGTAAGGTTTTGGGTCTCCAAGCATTGACACCAACTGAGCTAGCACAGTCACTTTAAAAGAAAAATTTACCAATTATGACATTATGAACAGAAAAAAATATTCCTATATTTTGGGAGTTTGTTTGTTTTTTTTAGAGAGAGAGAGAGAGAGAGAGTACATGCACGCATGTGCACGTGTGTAAGCCGGCGGGGGAAGGAGGAGAAGGAGGAAGAGAATCTCAAGCAGGCTCTACACTAAGCATGGAGCCCCACGCAGGGCTCAATCTCATGACTCTGAGATCACAACATCAGCCAAAAGCTTAACTGACTGTGCAACCCAGGCACCCCTATTTTGGGAATACTTACCCTCTACTCAATTCAATTCTAGATTATTTCTTTTGTTTCTGTAGGGATTAAAAGAGTAAATGCAACCTTTAAGAAAATAGATGTGGGGGCTTTTTTGTTTTTGTTTTTAAGATTTTATTTATTTATTTGACAGACAGAGATCATGTTCATTCCCCTTGTTTTTGTTTTTTTGATAAGACAAAAGCATTTCCCTAAGCCTCACAACTCTCATATTGGCTCATGATCAATATCTACCAGATTTTAATCCCAGGGATAATGACAATTTTTGAGGAATAGAAAGAAAGATTGCTTCTGGCACCCATTAAAAAGCTTTCTAGGGGCGCCTGAGTGGCTCAGTGGGTTAAAGTCTCTGCCTTTGGCTCAGGTCATGATCCCAGGGTCCTGGGGTCGAGCCCCGCATCGGGCTCTCTGCTCCGTGGGGAGCCTGCTTCCTCCTCTCTCTCTGCCTGCCTCTGCCTGCTTGTGATCTCTGTCTGTTAAATAAATCAATAAAATCTTAAAAAAAAAAAAAAGCTTTCTAATCAGGCTTTGTTTGTTACTTAATTTTCCTCTGAAAGGTTCTTTGAGTTCCTTCTTCCTTAACCTGACATAAATTAGGGGGAAAGGAACTATTTTACCTGTAGGTGAAATGAGCTTCATGTAGAATGACTGAAGAAATGGTGAAAATTCCCAAATCCTTGTCAATGGGGCTGCCATTAAAACTGCATTCCTAGGTTAACAAAGCAGTTGTAAAAGAGGCACTGAGCCCTGATGTTCTTGGTCATCGATTCCTGAGTGGGAAATCAGTGAGGTTAAAGTGTGAATGCCATTTCTTAGATTATGTAGATTTTGCCTACTTAATCTCTAGTGGAGGAGGCAAAGACCAAGGGCTCTCACATTTAACAAGGAAACTCTCTTTGTGATGGGGCTGATTACAGCAAGTTGGAAATAGTTGGTAATAAAACCCTATAGTAAAGGGACACAGGGACGGTGGATTTGCTTGGATAAGGCTGAGAAGGCTCAGGATATAAAAAGGCATCCACAGGGACGCCTGGGTGGCTCAGTTGGTTAAGTGGCTGCCTTCGGCTCAGGTCATGATCCCCGAGTCCTGGGATCGAGTCCCACATTGGGCTCCTTGCTCGGCGGGGGAGCCTGATTCTCCCTCTGCCTCTGCCTGCCTCTCTGCCTGCCCGTGCTCTCTCTCTCTCTCTCTCTAAGTAATAAATAAATAAAATCTTTAAAAAAAAAAAAAAGGCATCCACAGATAGCCACAATTAGGAATCAGCTGGACCCTAAGAAGAGCTTTGGGCATTGTTTTGGGCATTGCATGGCTGAGCCTATTTCTGTGACAGAATGGGCATGCCAGGTATTTGACAAGACAGAACTCAGAAAAATGACAAGTTCTATTACCTGAAGGAGTAAATGTATTGTCTGAAACTTCCAGAGATTAGGAGCTGGGCCCTAATATCAAAATGTATCAGATGGAGGCTTCAACCTGGGACACATTGTAAAAGCCCAGTGGTCAACACCAGGTACCACATTTTGGGTAGGATTAGCAGTGGTGGTCAGGATAAAAAAGGTGGGGACAGATGTGGAAATTGCTAAAGCCTTATGCTTTAGGCTCAGTCTCAGCCTTCAGATGGAAAGGAATCTAGACAACCTGCAGAAGCTATCAGGAACAGAAGACTGCATCTGATGACAAGTAGCTGAGAGCAAGAGGGACCCAAGTAAGCCTTGGCTAGGAGTTCTGAACAAGCAAGGAACAGCAGGAAGATGTTGAGCTCTTGGAAAGCAGACAGGGCAACAAAGGTAGCCCTTAAGAAAGATAGTTTTGAATAGGTGATGAGACGATCCTGGATACATTGTTTTATTTGAATTTTGTCATAGTATTTTATCGTAGTATTTGTATTTTGATGTAGTATTCATCAACAATGAATGGTTTCTTGAAAAGCTGAAAGCTTTTCTTTTTTTTTTTTTAATTTATTTGACAGAGAGATCACAAGTATGGAGAGAGGCAGGCAGAGAGAGAGAGAAGGAGAAGCAGGCTCCCTGCTGAGCAGAGAGCCCAATGTGGGACTCGATCCCAGGACCCTGGGATCATGACCTGAGTCAAAGGCAGAGGCTTTAACCCACTGAGCCACCCAGGTGTCCTGAAAGCTTTTCTTCTAAGATCAAGAACAAGACAAAGATGTCCACTCTTAGGACTTTTATTCAACACAGTATTAGAAGTCCTAGCCAGAAGAATTAGGTAAGACAAAAAAAAAGGATAAAAGAAAGAAGTAAAACTGTTTCTATTTGCAGATGATATATACAGGAAACCTTAAAGACCAGCAAAATACTATTATAATAAAGGAATTTAATAAAATTATAAGACACAAAATCAATATTCTAAGAACAGTTTTCTATCTGCTATCTAGATATTTGTCTACTATATACTTTCTAAGCATTTCTATCTACTAACAAGGTAACAGAAACTAAAATTAAGAAAACAATCCCATTTACAGTTGAAGAATAAAATACTTCAGAATATATTTAACTAAGAGGTAAAAGAGCTGTACAATGGTAATTCTAAGACCATGATGAAAGAAATTGAAAAAGATGCATGGAAAGATATTCTAGGGGCACCTGTATGGCTCAGTCATTGGGCGTCTGCCTTCGGCTCAGGTCATGGTTTCAGTCCTGGGATCAAGCCCAGCATCAGGCTCCCTGCTCTGGGGGAGGGGAAACCTGCTTCTCCCTCTCCCTCTGCTGCTCCCCTGCTTGTGTTCCCTCTCTCACTGTGTCTCTCTGTCAAATAAATAAATAAAATCATAATTTAAAAAAAAAGAAGATATTTCATGCTCACTAACTGGAAGAATTATTGTTAAAATGTCCATACCACTGGGACACCAGGGTGGCTCAGTCAGTTAAGCTACTGCCTTCGGCTCAGGTCATGATCCCAGTGCCCTGAGATTGAGTCCCGCATCGGGCTCCTTGCTCGTCAGGGAGCCTGCTTCTCTCTCTGCCTCTGCCTGTCCCTCTTCCTGCTTATGCACTCTCTCTCTCTCTTTCTCTCTCTCTGGCAAATAAATAAATAAATGAATGAATAAAATCTTTAAAAAAATAAAAAATAAAATGTCCATACCACTAAAAGCAATCTACTGATACAATGCAAAACCAAAATTCCAATGGCATTTGTCACAGAAAAAAAAAAGCCCCTAAAATTTGTATAGAACTATAAGATATTCCAAACAGCCAAAGCAACCTTGAGAAAGAAGAACCAAGCTGGAAGCATCACACTTCCTGATTTCAAACTATATTACAAAGTTATAGTAATCAAAAGAGTATAATACTGGAATAAAAACAGACCCATAGATCAATGGAAAGAATAAAGAGCCCAGAAATAAACCAATGCCTATAGAGTCAATTACTTTATGACAAAGGAACCAAGAACATACAGTAGGGAAAGAACAGTCTCCTTAATAAAAGGTTGGGAAAAATGGACTGCCACATGCAAAAGAATGAAATGTGGCCCTTATCTTATGCCATGTGCAAAAATCAGCTTAAATGGATTAAAGACTTAAATTTAAGATCTGAAACCATGAAACTCCTAGAAGAAAAACATAGGGAGTAAGCTCCTTAACACTGGTCTTGGCAATGATTTTTTTTGTTTTTGACACCCCAAATAAAGATAACAAATGCAATAAAAAAGTGGGATGCCTGGGTGGCTCAGTGGGTTAAGCCTCTGCCTTCAGCTCGGGTCATGATCTCGGGGTCCTGGGATCGAGCCCCGCATTAGGCTCTCTGCTCAGTGGGGGCCTGCTTCTCCCCCTCTCTCTGCTTGTCTCTCTGCCTACTTGTGATCTCTTTCTGTGCCAAATAAACAAATAAAATCTTTTAAAAAAATGGGATTACATCACATTAAAAGGCATTTGCATAGTGAAGGAAACCATCAACAAAATGAAATGACAACCTACCAAATGAAAGACAGTATTTGTAATCATATAGCTGATAGGGGGTAATACCCAAAATATATAAAGAATATACTACTCAATAGCAAAAAGACCCCAAGCAATCTGATTAAAAATGGGCAAAGGAACCAAGTAGACATTTTGCCAATTAGGACTTACAAGTGGCCAAAAGGTACATGAAAAGATTCTCAAAGTCACTAATATTCAGGGAAATGTAAACCAAAACCATAAAATGAGGTATTACTTCACACTGTTAGAATGATTATTACCAAAAAGCCAAGAGGTAACAAATGCTGATAATGATGTGGGAAAAAGAGAACCCATGTGCAGTTTTGGTGGAATGTAAATTAGTACAGCCACTATGGAAAACAGTACACAGGTGCTCGCTTCGGCAGGTTCCTCAAATAATTAAAAATAGAACTATCATATGCTCCAGCAATACAATTTCTGGGTATATATCCAAAGAAATTGAAGACAAGATCTCGAAGAGATATTTGTACCACCACCATGTTCATTGCAGCATTATTCACAATAGCCAAGATATGAAAACAACCTGTGTCCATCAATGGATAAATGGATAAAGAAGATATATACAGTTGGCCCTTGAACAACACGGGTTTGAGTTGGGTAGGTTCACTTATACATGGATTTTTTCAATAAATACAGTACATTCTGTAAATGTATTTTTTTCTTCCTTAGATTTTTTTTTTAAAGATTTTATTTAATTATTTGTCAGAGAGAAAGCGAGAGCAAGCACAGGCAGACAGAGTGGCAGGCAGAGGCGGAGGGAGAAGCAGGCTCCCCGCCCAGCAAGGAGCCCCTTGTGGGACTCGATCCCAGGACGCTGAGATCATGACCTGAGCCGAAGGCAGCCACTTAACCAACTGAGCCACCCAGGCGTCCCTTCCTTAGGATTTTCTTAACATTTTTTCCTCTAGCTTACTTTTTGTAAGCATACATATATAAAACATACAACATACAAAATTTGTGTTAATTGACTTTTTGTTATTGGTAAGGCTTCCAAGTCAATAGTAGGATGTTAGTATTAAGTTGGGGGGAGTCAAAAGTTATACCTGCATTTTTTACTATGTGAGGGGTTAGTACCCCAACCCCTGCATTGTTCAAGGGTCAACTGTGTGTGTGCATGTGTATTTATGTGTGTATGTATGACACCATATATAGTATGTAGACTCTAATTTTAAAAAAAAGTCAAAGTTATAGAAGGAGAGAGCAGAATGGGGTTACCAGATGCTGGGATGGTGGGGAAATAGGGAGATGTTGGGTTAAAAGGTTCAACTGTGTAGCTTTGTAGGATGAATGTTTAGAAATGTAATGTACAGGCATGATGACTATATTAATTTTTGGACACTGGAAATATGCTAAAAGTAGATTTCAAGTGCATTTCTCACAAATACAGTAACTATGTGAAGAGATATGTTAATTAGCTCTACTGTTGTAATCATTCCATTATGAATGATATATGTATATGTTTATGTATGTGATCAAATCAACACATTATATATTTAAGTGTATTTAATTTTTATTTTTTAAAAAATCTCTTAATGAGAGAGTGGAGCACTCTTGATCTCAGTGTTGTAAATTCAAGCCCCATGTTGGGTGTAGTCACCACTTAAAAATAAAATCCTTGGGACACCTGGGTAGCTCAGTCAGTTAAGTGGCCAACTTCTGGTTTTGGCTCAGGTCACAATCTCAGTCAGGATTGTGACACTGAGCCCCAAGTTGGACTCCCCTGCTCAATGAGGAGTCTGCTTCAGGATTCTCTCTCTTCCTCTGCCCCTCCCCCAGCTCTCTCTAAAATAAATAAATAAATCTTTAAAAAAATCTTTACAAAATTTAAAACAAAAAATATTTTAACAATAGTATTAGCTTTTACCTTCCATCACATTGAAAATATTATCAATACAAAAGTTTACAAAGGCAAAAAGGAAAGGCAAATGTTTTCTTTATTGTAACACTAGATGGCAGCCCAAAGTAAAAAATTGTATCTTCTGTTCAAAACTTGTTACTTGAATTTTAAGCTTAATTAAAAACAGGAGAGGGAAAGAAAAGAAAATGAAGTAAAAATAATAATTCTTTGGCATTTTCAGAAGTCTGAACTAGACTTTCAGGTTTGGGGGTTTTTTCCTTAAAAAAATATTTCATAGCAACTCTATTTTCTTGTGTAAGTTGGCTGAGAAAATACTGTTAAAATAAATATAGCTCTAGCTAGAAAAGCAAAAATAATTCCGAAGACATATATCTCTACTCATATGTAGAGAGTTTTGTACTTTATTTTAATAATGGTTTGTTGCAACTAAGTTTTTGATCCCAAATTAAATTGATTCTTACAAATAATGTGTAGAATACACAGTTGTTATTGTAGAGGATTGGGATTTCAGTGATCTGTTTTTGTTTTCTTTTGTTTTGAATGCCTGCCAATTAGCATAACATATGAATGCTTTTTTCTTTTATTTTTATTTTCTATTTAAATTCAATTAATTAACATATAGTACATTATTAGTTTCAGAAGTCGAGCTTAATGATTCATCAGTCTTATATAATACCCAGTGCTCATTATATCACATGCCCTTCTTAATGTCCCTCGCCCAGTTGCCCCATCCCCCATTCCTCTCCCCTCCAGCAACCCTGTTTGTTTCCTATGATTAAGAGTCTCTTATGGTTTATCTCTTACGGTTTGTCTCCCTCTCTGATTTCATTTTGTTTTACTTTTTTCCTCCCTTCTCCTATGATCCTGTTTTATTTCTTAACTTCCACATAAGAGTGAAATCTATGATAATTGTCTTTCTCTGATTGGCTGAGTAATATTCCATTTTGTATATATCTACCACATTTTCTTCACCCATTCATCTATCAATGGACATCTATGCTCTCTCCATAGTTTGAATGCTTTTAGGACAGGGTTTCCAGAAAGTTCCCTATATTTGAAATCTTGGAAAAAGGATGGAGTTTATGAGGAACAAGCCTATACCTTACGTAAGTCTTTCCCTCCAATGACAGCCCCTGACTAGCTCTCAGAAACATTTATTCTTTTGGCTTGTACATAGTATGATGAGATATTTATCTAATCACTAGGATGTCATTTATGACTGCTGAAACCTATATTAGCAGAAAAAAAAATCAATCCAGGGAAGAAAAAGCGAGTTAAGATTTATCCTTTCTGCCACAAGAATAAATATATGGTGTTCACTGGGTGCCAAGTAGAGAAGTATTCATAAGGAACATGTATTGTGATTTCTAATGTGAAAAAGTTGGTTGTTGTTGTTTTAATAATCTCAAGCTTTCAGAAAAATTACAAATAGAATATAAACAACTTCTTTTTCCTGAACCATTTCAGGATAAGTTGCTGACCTGTTGCCCCATCACTTCCTAATATTTTAATGAAATTTTCCCACAAACAAGGACTGTTTCTCCTACAAAACATTATACAAACTTAAAAATCAGGAAGTTAATATTGATTCATGACTACCATCTAATTCACTGATCCCATTTAACTGTCATGTTTCTTCTGTCTCCTTCACTCTGGAATCGTTCTTTGGTCATTCCTTATTCTCTATGACCTTGACACAAACTCTATGACCTTAAACTACAAACTTGTAGTTTATCTCTTAGTTTGGGTTTGCCTCATGATTAGATTCATATTATGTATCTTTGGTAGTAAGACCACAGAAATGACAATGTTTTCTTAATATATCTCATTACCACTAGGTGGTCCACAATTTTGACTTGTCTTATTACATTCACTTTGGCCACTTCATTTTTTCTTAGGATTTTATTTATTTGAGAGATGGAAAGCATGAAAGCATGCAAGCAGGAAGAGGGGCACAGGGAAGGGGGAGAGACCAGGGAGAGAAGCGGACCGAGCACAGAGCCCAACACAGTGCTCAATCTCACAACACTGAGATTGTGACCTGAGCCGAATCTAGAGGCCAGTGCTTAACCAACTAAGCTACCCAGGTACCCTGGTCACTTGATTAAAGTAATGTTTGCCAGAGTTCTCCACTGTGAAGTTCTTTATTTCTCTTTGTAATTAAGTATTCTGTGGAAGGTATTCTGAATCTGTGTAATCATATTCCTCATCAAACATTGTCCAACTATCATGGAAAGATGTTTAATATCTCTAGCATTCAAAGAAAAGCAAATAAGATAACAAAACATTTTTATCATAAGATCTTTTAAAGCTCGATAATACCTTTGATTGTGAGAGTAAAAGTCGCTGTTGTTCAAAGGTATATTAGTACTGCTTTTTGGAGAGCAATTTAGAAATATCTGTAGGAGTTTTAAAGGTACATCTATCTCTTGGTATAGCAATTCACTTTCATATACCTGTCCTTAAGAAATACACACATATACAAATATACAGGATGCATACTACAAAGGTATTTGCACTGGGGACACACTACAGCATTATTTATATTAGCAAAAAGTCATAAAGGAAATAAATGTCTTTTTTTTTAACGATTTTATTTGACAGACAGAGATCACAAATAGACAGAGAGGCAGGCAGAGAGAGAGGAGGAAGCAGGCTCCCCGCCGAGCAGAGAGCCCGATGTGGGGCTAGATCCCAGGACCCTGGGATCATGACCCGAGCTGAAGGCAGAGGCTTTAACCCACTGAGCCACCCAGGTGCCCCAGGAACTAAATGTCTTTAAGTGGGGTGATTACTTAATAAGCTATGGTGTATCCATGTTTTGCAATTTTATGGATTAAATGAGAATAGAGGTATATATTTCGACTTGGAAAAAACCTCCCTATTGTTAAGGGGAAAAAGCAAGTTGTATCCCTTCTCTGTATCTCATGTTATACGCACACAACCAGTCTTTAAGCAGATCCTGTCAGAATATATCCCAAATCATGGGGCGCCTGGGTGGCTCAGTGGGGTTAAAGCCACTGCCTTCGGCTCAGGTCATGATCCCAGGGTCCTGGGATCAAGCTCCGCATTGGGCTCTCTGCTCAGCAGGGAGCCTGCTTCCCTTCCTCTCTCTCTCTGCCTGCTTCTCTGCCTGCTTGCGATCTCTGTCTGTCAAATAAATAAATAAAATCTTTGAAAAAAAAATATATCCCAAATCCAACCACTTCTTATCATCATTATCACTCTGCCATCAAGGCCCAAGAAACAGGTGGCTCATTAAAGTTTGGTAATTTGAGAGTATATTGAAGGGACTATATAAAGGTGTAAGTAGAGTTAGGAAACTCACAAGAGATAGAGCCCTCATTAGCAAAGTTCTAGATGGGATGAATGGTAGATGTCATAGAACCTGGAAAGAATAAACATCTGAAGAAGGCTGCCTGGGAGGAGCTAGGGGTAGAGGAACAAACCAATTCCTGTGACTCTGCAGGAAGTGAGCCAGGACAAGAGACACTCTCCTTACTCTCTACCCACCCTCCAATTTCTGCCAGCATCCCCAACTGGCTGAATCAAACCAGCCTCCTGGGGCACAAAACACCATGAAGAAAGATGGAAAATTCACCTGGAGAAGCAAACAGAAAAAGCTAGAACATATGCTAATCCAGGGCCCTATCTTTTCTTGCCATAGCCTCCTAAATGCTCTTAATTGCTCTTAGGGCTTTCTTATTTGCCCCCGTATTGCCACTTATGCAGCAGTTAAGTGCTTTATTTATTTTATTTCTCTGCTCAAAACTTTTAAATGCCTTCATATCACACAGTAAAATCCAAAGCTACTGACCATTTCCCCAGTATCATGATGATCATTCCCTAGGTTACTTCACTCCAACCTCACAGGTCTTCTTGCTCTTTTGAAATACCAGCCAAGTTCCAGCCTCAGAATTTTACACCTGCTGTTTCTGTCTGAAATACTCTCTCCCCAGATATTTCCATGCTTTTCCCCTCCATTTCATTTACATTTTGTCTAAAGTGTCCATCCTGGGGTGCCTGGATGGCTCAGTTGGTAGAGCACAGGAGTCCTGATCTTGGGGTTGTGAGTTCAAACTTTTAAGTAAGCAGAGAGCTTACTTAAAAAAAAAAAAATCTAAAACAAATGAACAATAGTGCCATGTCTCCAGAAAGACCTTCACCAATCATCCCACCAAAAATGTACTCCTATTACACTGCATTCCATACCTTGCTTTATTTTTCTCCATACTATTTCCTACTCCCAGGCATTATATAATACATTTATTTAAAATTTTAAAACCATTTTCCCTCTTCAAAATGAATGTAAGGCTCAAGAAAACAGGGATTTTTTTTTTCCTGGTTTGTTTATTGTTGCAACTCAGGATATAGAACAGTTTTTAGCAATATAGGCTCATAAAATGTTGATAAAGGAATGAATAAATGAATCTTTTCATTGGATGTGGGAGGGAGCAATAACTTCCATAATGCATAAGAATAATCCATTGTGTATCTTTAAAAAAATATTTTATTTATTTATTCATGAGAGACAGAGAGAGAAAGAGAGAGAGAGAGGCAGAGGGAGAAGCAGACTTCCCGCTGAGCAGGGAGACTGGTGTGGGACTCCATCCCAGGACCCTGGGATCACGACCTGAGCTGAAACCAACTGAGCCACCAACGTGCCTCTAATTCATAATGTATCTTTTGATATATACATAAATAATCAGAAATAAAAGCTTTTATTATGGCTTTTATTGCATTACAATATAATCATAAGCCATGAAACAATTTGGTCAGTTCAGCGAGTAAAATATCTCTATAATTTATTAGCCTCAAGAGATAAGACAGCTTTTCTACTCATTTGCTCACAATGATTATCAAATACAAGCCACTCTACTACTGATATAGGCCTTTGTGTATCCTGAGAAATCAACACTTCCTAAAATGGTGATTATTATGAACTACTTATGTAACCACTGAGCTTTAGGAAAGGTATGATTTACTGTTTATAAGCCATTTTCTTTAAAAAGTCTGGCCTGTCTTTACTTTTGTTAAGGCAATAGAAAAATACTTTAACAATTGCCCTTTTGAACTAAAAACAAGGCTAGAAGTTTGTCATTCAACCGTTCCCTTCCAGTGGGCATGTAAGACAGTTCACCTTCTCTTATTTTCCTCAGTGAGCTAAACAATTTTGATAGTTACCACATTCAAGCTAAATACAAAGAGCTAACTTTATAGAAACATGACTTTCATTGAAGGCTTATAATGATTTTTTTAAAGATTTTATTTATTTATTTGTCAGAGATCACAGGTAGGCAGAGAGGCGGGCAGAGAGAGAAAGAGGAGGAAGCAGGCTCCCTGCTGAGCAGAGAGCGCGATGGGGGCTCAATCCCAGGACCCTGGGATCATGACCTGAGCCAAAGGCAGAGGCTTTAACGCACTGAGCCACCCAGGCGCCCCTTATAATCATTTTTAATATGTCCCAAGGAGATGATTCTTTAATGATAACTATTTCTCTACTTTTTTTGTTGTTTAATGAGAATGAGAAGAAATCAATGACTTTATATATTGACTGTGTTTTCTGTTGCTATACAATTATTCTTCATTAAAGAATAAAAAGGAAGATTAAAAACTCACAATAGACATATTCAATTACTTCATTATACATAAAGATGTTTTTATTTCTCTTCAAGATGACAACCAATAATCAGAAAGTCCTGTTCATTACAGTATCTTAAACATAAAATCAAGTCTTCACTGCTGAAGACCAGAAACAGCTAATAACATTAAATTGAAATAACTGTGTTAGCAAGAATTTTTATAAATTTTAGAAACTGTATTCCTATCTTAGCACTGTGGAAGAGAACAAAGTTGCTTGGGATATACCACTTAGCATGGCAGATTTTTCCAGGATCTTTTTCAACTAATCAGGAATATCACATTTTATCTTTATAAAGCTAGATGGCAGGGATATGGGCCACCATTTACATAAGTCATTGTTCTGGTTATCTTCTGTGTAACAATTCTAACACTTAGTGGTTTAAAACAATAAACATTTTATTATATTTCAAAACTTCATTGGTCAGGCATTTGGGCATGGCTTCTTCTGTTCCACATGGCATTGACTAAAATCACTTAGTGGCATTCAGCTGACAGACTGGCTGGTCTGGAGTGTTCAAGATGGCTTTACTTACATGTCTGGCACTTTGGTGGATATGGCTAGAATGCTACTATTGACTGAAACACCATCATATGGCTTCTAGAACACGGTGAGCTTCCTATATTGTAACTGGTTTCCTCAAGATAGAGTAAAAGGCCCAGGCAGAAGCTGCAAGGCTTTTTATGATCTAGCTTTGTTAGTCCCAGAACATTATTTCTGCACACTTTACTCCTTAAGCAAGTCACTAAGGCCAGCCCAGATTCAAGGTGAGGAGTGGGTTCTATCTGCTACATATTAATGGGATTATAACAGGCTTGAACAAGGAGGGAAAAATTAATGATAGCCATCTATCATCATAATAGTACTAGAATCATGATGACTAGGGACCAATGCTAAGTAGTGCATCAGCAAATGATTACTTTCTAAAAGAAAAGTTGTCTTTAAAAATGCTGCAATTTGTAGCAATTGTGATCTTTAATTTTTCAATTCTAGGTCTGAAATATTTCCAAGTATTTTTAATAACTATATTGAATTATTCCAGCCAAGGGTATCCAAGACCTACATGACCTGAGTTTTCCTTCATATTATTTTTCATCCCAGTTATAGTTTTGATTGCTTGCTGAATAAAATTTTGTGAGATATTTCAGGTAAACACACACACGGAAAAACACAGTGCACTGCAAATCAGAGGTTAGTAGCAAATCATGCCATCTCCAGCCAGCAAGTTATATAAGTTACTACTGGTGCCTTATTTTCCCACATGTAAAGGAGGTTAAATATGATACCTAACTCAGGGGTCAGTCAATAATAGGAATAAAAGAAGGAATAGATATCATTACAGGTCCTACAAACATCAAAAAAATAGAAAAGGGTATTATAAATAGCTATATGTCAATAAATTTGATAACTTAGATGCAATGAACATAGTCTTTGAAAAATACAACTTTCCAATACAAACACAAGATCAAAAAGAAAATCTGAATAGCCTTCTTTCTATTTGAAAAATTGAATTTGTTCTCAGAAACCTCTTTACACACACACACAAAACCTCCAGGCTCAGTTGATTTTGCTACTAAGAATTTAAGGAAGAAAATGAGATAAACCATGGTCAAAACTTTCAATCTTCTAAATAAAAAAGGACATTGACTAAGGCTAAAAAAAACAAAAACAAGACACCAAAAAGAGGTGGGGGGAGTTGTAAAAATGAGTGTGAAACAAGGTTTCTATAGGTTCTTTTTAAATCCCACATAGGAAATGCAGTAAAACAACTTTAGGAGGAAGAAATAATCAAATTTGCTAGACACATGTCCCAGGAAAGATAATTCCAAATTATATTTTGTTTCATTTTATCTTACTCAGAGAAATGTAACTTGCTATAGTTTATGTGGAATTTGATGTCATATTTTAAAAAATAGACACATTTCTAAGAATGACAAAACAATTGAATTGCTTTATAAAATGAACTGATACAAGGTTCAAGAAGATCAGTAAATGAAGCATAGCATTATTCACGTTAAGATGTAACATTCAGAAAATCTGAACTGTGTTCAAGTGTATGAAAATGATTTTTCAAGTCTAAATAGTTAAATGTAGTTCCCAGAACAATCATAAACAGTAAATATGTGTCACTTTAAGGGAATTAGCAGGAAACATCCCATGGCAATAAGGCCAAATGGCAGATTCTCTATAAAGTTCTAAGTATACTTAGTATGCTCTCAGTTCAACTGTGAAACTCATAAACTGACTGAATCAAAGACTTCTAGAAATAATAAGTTTTTGAAGTTCTTTGAGTTTGAACTTCATAAAATAGAGTTCAAATCAAGAGATAAATCCCTCAAGATGAAGATAACTATCTGGTATAAAAATAAAGGCTTGACTTTATTGACTTCAGTTCAGAATTCGGGTAAATCCAACCTAAGGAAGGCAGTTACCTTTAGTACTACTGGATTTTTAGATTTTTGAGTTTTATTTATTTTTAAATCATTCTACATATTGCATTTGAAAAGAGAAATTTTTGATTAAATATTTTGTGACTTTCTCAGTGGAGCCTCAAATTGAAAACAGTGATATCCATATTTTTAACTATCTTAAACTTCTTCTAATTGCTGTTAACAGTTAAATTTGAGATGCTACACATTAGGGCAAAAAAGCCAGCACACAATTAGAACAGGCTTTGAGACTGAACAATTTACAATTCTTTTTAAGTTAGTTCTATAGCATTTAAAAGTAACTATATCTAAGCATAAGCCAATATAATTTATCTACCATCCATCAATTCAAATACAGCCATAAGAATTAGCATATTATTATCATGTTTTTCCAAAACTAACTGAAGACTTACTAGGTTCAAAAGGGTTCATGGTAAAACATACCACTTTGATGTAAGGACTGTTTTCAGATGAAGACAACTGAGAAGCAGACACAAGCAACCTCCATGCCCTCTCTTACACTAGGAAGAGCAGGATAATTCCAAATCATCAGAGACAACTCTAATCTCTTATCGACATGAGAGTAAGCTACATAAAAAACCTTACTAAAACAACCCTCATCTTCCCCCATATTTTTACCTTCTCCTTCTTCTTTGTCTTACCACTTTTCTTTGTTAAGATGCTATATAAACAGGGCACCTGGGTAGCTCAGTTGGTTGAGCATCCGACTCTTGATCTCGGCTGGGATCGAAATCTCAAGGTTGTGAGATTGAGCCCTGTGTTGGGCTCTGCACTCAGCATGGAGTCTGCTTAGGATTCTCTCCGTTTTCCCCTCTGCTGACCCTACCCCACCCCCATCCTGCCCCTGCCCTGCTCACATGGGCAAACACGCTCTCTCCCTCCCTCTCAAAAAAGATGCTATATAAGCCCCAAGTTCTGACCAGCCCCCTTTGAATTCATCACTGAGTTATCCCACATATATGTACCATGCATGTGTTAATGTGCTAATAAACTGTTATTTCTCTGGTTAATCTAGCTTTTATCAAGATGTTTTGCAGGCCCAGACACTGAATCTAAGAAGGCAGAGAACTTTCTTCCTTCTCTATAGTGCCAAAGATGAGTAAGTGTTGATCTCTACTTCTCAGTAACTTGCAATGTAATCATGGACTGATAAGGAAGGCAGTAATTATGACAAACAATGATCTAGGTATAATGACACAAGAGTTTGTGAAGACAGAGGAGTGAACAACTAAGTGGTGTGTGCCATCACACAGAAAAGGTGACGTCTGAACTGGTTCTTCAATGATACATAGAAGCCCCCCCACCCCCCGCTGCCATGAAGTTCTTATTTGAGTTCTCCCCAGATTAACAAAAGAAGACAGAAAGGAGAGATTTGTGAGACCACTTTATCTAAGCTTGGAGCAATTTCTCCCTTACCAAACATTACTTGTTAAAACTAGGTGATTCACTCTCTATTCTTTTTTTTTTTTTTAAAGATTTTATTTATTTATTTGTTAGAGAGAGAGAGAGAGAGTAAGCACAGGCAGACAGAGTGGCAGGCAGAGGCAGAGGGAGAAGCAGGCTCCCTGCCGAGCAAGGAGCCCGATGTGGGACTCGATCCCAGGACGCTGGAATCAAGACCTGAGCCGAAGGCAGCTGCTTAACCAACTGAGCCACCCAGGCGTCCCCACTCTCTATTCTTAATAGAGGTGTCCCTTCATTCTATTTCGCTATTGGTAAGGAAGGAGCAGCTTACCTCAAGTGTGACTTGGACTGACTTGGCTGTCTTTTTTTCTCATTAAAAGGCTTTGATTACAGTACTTTTCTTCAGAAATGCATTTCTGTGATGATACCCAGTAATGTGCTGCTGCCTACTGACAAAGGAGGCTAAATTATAGTATAGTACAGCGGCAAGACAGATTTTTCAGTCCTGAGTCTCAGCTCTACATCCCTCCCATATTCTACCACATATTTTTCCCTTCACATTTTCTCATTTCCCAAGTTAATAAAACTAAAGTTGCAGGTGGACTGCAAGTTGATTTGCCAAAAGATGTTTCAGACCTCCAAAGCACCAAACTTAACAAAGCAAACCAAATCTCTCTTTAACATGTTATTTAATATTCCAAAGAGTAATAGTGGAATGCTTTCCTATTTAGTGACTGGGGATTGTTTGGAAAATCTGAATGAGGCGCTCGCTCCTCCACCTCATTCCGTCAAAAACTCCTTCTCATATTTTAATATTCCATCATTGAACAGATTGACTTCTTTTTCATTCATAGTTCAGATATGTTCTAGTCTCATGTCAGTAAATTCATTTTCACCTAGACTAAGCAAGTTAGCAAGTTCAATAAAATTAACCTCATTTCACATTTATGATATGCTAGCCTGTTGTGCATATTAAAACACTACACATTTTTATTAATGAAAACCTGAACCATGCACTGAAAGAAAGATTAGGCTTCCTCTGAAATTGGCTCCTGCTCCATTGCTTCTCATTTGCAGTCAAATGCTCTACCACTGAGCTATACCCCCTCTCATTTGAATTATATTTCAGTAACCAAGAAACAAGTGAACTGAGCTTACATAGCATTTTCCAATAATCAAAATAGTACTTACATAATCTCTGGATTTATTTTTCTGACAGTCTATTTAGTAATTTAAACATTAAAATTTATTTGTCAGAAAATATGAAATAACACTAGTCTGAAACTTTTAAGAATTCTGTGCAGAATTTATCCAGCCCACTTTTGGATATGGGCTGATTTTTGTTTTAATCCCAGTTCTACTCCACATAGCTAAGTTGGTAGGTTTTTTGTGTATTCAAATCTAGAACAGAAGTTTCCCCACTTTTTTGTTTCAGAGTGCTTAGGGAATCAAGTATGTAAAAAGCTTCTGATTTATGATTTATGGCACAATGTAAAATGTATGGTATCATTGCATTGTTTAATTTTTTGGAGTCATTTATCCCTTTCCTAAAGTAATAGAAATTATGGTTTCTCTTTCCAGAAAAATGTCTACACATGTAATATTTTGCATTAAATTTGGGGGGATCTAGTGACCCTTCTGGAGACTTCCTGTAGTTCAGACTCCAAGTTACAAAACTCAAGTCTGGAAAGAATGCTACTTCACCCAGACCAGATACTATTTATAGCATGCCAATGAAAGATTTAAAGTAGCATTACACATGTCAAAGCTTAGTTCTCAAGTTTTGTGAAATAGAAAATGTCTGTATAGATTACAAACTACAGGCACTAGATGTTGTAACATCTCCAAACATAAAAAAAATTAAAAAATAAAAGTAGCATTATTTACATTATAATGAATTTAACAGGGCCTGCCAGAATAATGGGGCCATAATGAATCATGGAGCTGCAAATTGGTTATCTGGTGATCATCTCAATGTGGAGACAGAATTAGATCCAACAAAATAGTTCCTGAAGTATGGTTTAGTACATGACAAGTTGTTCACTTGATAAATATTTATGGAGCTCCCACTTTGTATTAGAAATTGTACTAGGGGCACCTGGGTGGCTCAGCCAATTAAGCATCTACCTGCAGCTCCGGTCATGATCCCGGAGTCCTGGAACTGAGCCCTGCAAAAGGCTCCCTGCTCAGTGGAGAGTGTTTCTCTCTCTCCCTCTGCCTCTCCCTGCTCATGCTGTCCCTAATAAATAAAATCTTAAAAAAAAAAATTGTGCTACACAATGAAGCTTAAAAGCTTGTAAAAAAGCTTACAATTTGAAGGCATGAAAATTTATACTGGGGGTATAAAAACAAGTAAAGAAGCAATAATGATACTGGAAGATAGGTGTTTTGACAAGGGTAAGTAAGGTAGCTAATAGACTAAATACAAAGGGCATTTGGAAAGGCAAATGACGACTTTATAGATAAAATAATAAATAGTCATCCTAAAGGATGAATAGAAAAAACCCATTAGACTTAAAAATATGCTTAAAAAGTCAGCACCCTTTAAAAAAAAAAAGTCAGCATCCTTTAAGCCTTGTTATGCAGTCCTCCCTTTCTTCAGTCAAATCTTTCCAATGACATATCTGGATTCTTTATGTATTTACCTATTTATCTCAACATATTTAATTTGCTATTTTTAAAGTTTTTGCATTTAGGCATTATCTTTTGATATTCCATCATGGTTGATGAGAACTTGGCTTTAATTACATCATCCTGCTCCTTGCTCCTGGCCACACCACAAACATGAATGCACACACACACCCTTTCTTCCTAATGTCTTGGTGTTTGTATTTCACTTGCATTATTTCCACTATGTAAATACAGTATGTACTAAGATATGATGACTTGACTTTTCTACATATTTTGTGTTAATATTTGTTCTGATTTGTTTGTATAGTTTTCTTTGTAATTATTAATTCAACCCTCAATTCTACCCCAGATATGTGAGATTCCTCTGAAGGTGATAACACATTACTTATTTTATCAGTTTTCATATTCTTGAGGAACTCTGTCCTTGAGTCTTCTGAACTCATGTTTGACTGAGTCTGACTGCAGTTTGGATTGGTGGCTCTGTAGGCCTGTGATCAGGCTGTTATGTTGGGACCTCCCCTAACTTCCAACTTGTAATTCCCTCTGCTTCTTTCTTGATATGGATTTCCATTTTCTTATTTCTAATCTCTAGAGCAATTGAATGGTAAATTATCATCTAGGAAATAACTCTAGAAGCCATTCTCTTGATTTTCTTTAATGGCCTTATTTCTGTAGGATGCATTTTCCAAAAGCTGCTTTAGAGGAGACAGAGGCGGCAATATTTTGAGACTTTAGATATAGAATTCTACCTTGGCAATCTTTTTTCCTCAGAATTTTCAGATCATTGATCTCTTGTCTTCTTGCTTCCAGTGTAGCCATTCAGAAATTTGAAGCTGCTCTATTCTTGACCCTTTGTGGTTTTTTCCTTGCTGAAAGTCTGTAAGATCCTCCTTTTGTGTATGAAGTTCTGATTTTTAAAAAATAATGTGCCTAGGGGCACCTGGGTGGCTCAGAGGATTAAGTCTCTGCCTTCAGCTCAGGTCATGATCTCAGGGTCCTGGGATCAAGCCCTGCATCAGGCTCTCTGCTCAGTGGGAAGCCTGATTCTCCCTCTCTATCTGCCTGCCTCTCTGTCTACTTGTAATCTGTCAGATAAATAAATAAAATCTTAAAAGAAAAAAACTGCCTCAGTGTCCCTAATACCACATTTTAAATTACTAGAGCTTTTTATTTTCATTAATACTCCTCTTAAAAAAAAAGCACTGCTTTTGTTTTCTAGCATTCAACATTTCCCTTCTCAGTAAATGTTTGGTGTAGTTGGATTCTTTCCCCTAACGTTTCTTCTACTTACAGTGTTTTCTCTAAATTGCAGTTTTTTTTTTTTTTTTTTTTTTTTTTTGCTATCTTCAATATTAACTTTCAGTTGACTATTGACTGTCAGTTGGCAGGACAATGATGAAAATCTCTGTACTCAGGGATAAGTCACTTTCATAAGCTTTACTATAAAGCAATGATTCTCGCCTTTTGCTGTATATGAGAATAATCAGGGAGAAAATTTTAAACCACAGATACTCGGGTTTTATACCAGAACAATTTAGCTAGTTTGGGTAAGGAAAAAAATTTAAAACTGCTCAAGTGATTTTGCTGCAATAAAGGTGAATTATCACTGCTGCAGTGGCTTAGCTGGACTCAGAATCTCCAATATGAAATTTTGTGCTTTTCTCATGTGTGTGTCAAATTCCTAAGAGAAAACTAGAGGGTGTAAGCTTGGTTGCCATAGTTCTGGAAACCAAGTACATGAAAGAGGCTGGGTTGGAGCTCATAATTCAACTTACAAACTTCCACTTAATACCTCTTTTCAGTATGGCATCCCTGCCCATTATCTTTTCTGAAGAACTTCTGTTTCATCCTCTCTAGAGAATAAAGTCTTTTTGAGTTTAGAAAAGGCCAAGCTTTGTGGGATGACTTGTTAATATTAATTGCATTTTTTTTTAACATGTCTTCACATCCTCTCCTCAAATGTCAGGGATCTGTTGACTTCAATTACTATCTTTCATGATTCTGTAATAGAAACTGAGTTGCTTGTTGGCTTCTTCACTAATGTGTCTGACGTATCATTTTTTAGAGCCTCTCCATGTGGCTTTGGCTTTTCCAGCATGGTCTCAGGGTTATCACACACTTTGTAGGGCCTCTGGTATTCTAAGATACTGTTCCAAAGAGGAAGTGAAAGCTGCCAGGTCAATTAAGGTCTAAGTTTGGCTGGCTGTATCACTTTCACTGTATTTTATTGGTCAAAGGATTCACATAGCCCACCAGATTAAAAAAGGTAGAGATTGACTTATTTCGCTAAGCATAATACCCCATTGTATATATATACCACATCTTCTTTATCCTATCATGTGATCTCCCTGATATGAGGAATTGGAGATGCAACGGGGGTGGGGGTTAAGGGGGTAGGAAAAGAAAAAATGAAACAAGATGAGATCGGGAGGGAGACAAACCAAGAGACTCTTAATGTCATAAAACAAACTGAGGGGGGTAGGGGGGAGGGGTGTTGGGAGAGGGGGGTGGGGTTACATTATATGTTTAAATAAAAATAAAAAAAATTAAAAAGGTAGAGAAATAAATTCCACCTCTTGTTAAGGGAGTAGAATATACAAGAGAATATAGAATAAGATATATACTGTAGCCATATTTGGACTTACTTCCTTTTTAATTACATAGGATAGAAAGCAGAGAATACTTTGGAGTGGGAATAGCCTTCCACAAGAAAATCAATTCATAGATGGCATAGATGGCATTACCAAGCAGATACTTGGTAAATTATATTGTCCACTGAAGACATGGAATTTTCAAAGATTATGTGAAGATCTATGTCTTTCCCTAAACATTCTAAAGGTATCAAGGCCCCATCTTATAAGAAGGTTCTTGATTTTAAGTGACAAGAAACAAGTAGGCAAATTCAAAATATTCATCCAAACATTTATTGAGTAAATTATATTGTCAAGAAACTAGTGATTAATGAAAACCCTGCTTTAAAAAGCTTACAATCTAGTCAAAAGAACAGGCATAGATATCTGATATAAAAAAGTGTAAAGGCAAACACTGTTAAAATGTTACTAAACAAAGCCCTGGAGGAATTGAAAGAAAACAATTTTGACTGGAAAAAAAGCCACAAAATTCAACCAAAGCTGCAATTTTGACTGATTGAATTTAGGGAATAAAATAAGCATGAAGAAAGTCACCTGCACGGTATGTTTGGAAAATGCTACATAAAATGCTAAGTAGTCCAGTGTGGCTAGAACACAGGATGAAGCACATCACAGAGGATCATATATGCTGACAAGTTTGGCTTTATTCTGTAGGTAATTCAAGGGTAATTTCAGATTTCTGAGTTGGGAAAGTTAAGTAATGAGTGGATGATGTAGTTAGATCTACAGTTGAAGCAAAAAGCTGACAGCAGAACACAGAATGATACAGAAGGGACTGAAAATACTGGCGAGATTAGTTAAGAGACCCTATAATAATCCAACTAAGAAATAAAGTTGGGCAGAACCCCCAAATATATTTAGAAATTAACAGGTTGGAAACATCCTGAACTGAATATAGGCAAGCCAAGTAATTATCTTAAACATTTATAATTTATTAAGATTAATGAAACACAACTAGTTTAAATTATTTGAGTAAACTACAACCTTAAAGAGAAAATACAATCTACACAATTAAAAACAGAATTGGAACATTATTTTATAATGACTTAGCAAGGTTATTTTCATCTGTACTATTTATTTTAAAGAAGTACTGTAAAATACAACAAGGGAATACTTAAAGACATCTTATTAACTCTACCAATTATCTGCACATAATTTATGCAAAAATTTAAGGGTTTGTTTTCCTCCCATGGTCACATAACAAAGCTATCTTTAAATCAACATTTGTATTTAGCACATATTTTATAATACCAATTAATTTTATTAGCTTGAAAAAACTAAAAAGTGTGGCCAAAAATAATCACCATGAATTTACAAAATAATCAGTATACTATTTGCTATGCAGTCAACTAATATTTATTGAGCACCTCCTATTTTCCAGAACCAAACATGTTACTCACAGAATTCTCAAAACCCTCCGAGACAGGTTATAGTATTTTTTATAAAACAAGATGATAAAAGTATGAATCAGGCTGATAGGAACTTGCTCAATAATATAATCAATAACATTTAATTATATGAACTGTCAATTTTAGAAGATCATTATTTTTCACATTTCTGTTGTTCCCACTGTCTTTGCTTTCACATTCTAAAAAATTCGTACAGAGGCAGTATTTTTATTTATATCACCATCATTCCTTTCTACTTGTCTAAGAACATTGCCACTTATCTATAGTTTCTTGCTTATAAATTTCATTAAAATATATACAAGTGGGCATGTATATCAAGTACTACTATATCATTCTGTAATTTTAAAAACAAAAGCACACATTTTAAAAAGCTACACATTAAATAGATAAAAGCTGATTTCTAAAATGTAGTAATATATAGATTTTTAAAAAATTAACCTCATTAAAACTTTTGGTTTATAAATTATAACCTTAAATATAGAATGTTAAGATTAAGTGACTATGTATTATGATGGTCAGCTACATATACGGTACTAAAATAACATATTGTTTTAAGTTTAATGTACCTCTCCCACGAACTGGGCTAATGGATGGTTATTTTAGTTAAACTGGAATAAATAATAAAAGGAGCACTTTCCTTTATTATTACAAATAACTGTAGTCAATAATCAAACATCACAGAACTCAATTTTGAGGATAATCCAATAGTAAATAACATCAAATACTAGCCAACATATAGTATTATGTATGTATACTTTACCTTATAAAAAATTTCTTCTATTAAGAAAGTTATCTTAATAGAAAGAAAAGAAACTAAACAGACTAGATTTAGTAAGTGCCCTTATTTTACAGATTACAGACTGAGGCTCAATAGTAATTTCCCCATGTGATATGCCAATGGTAGAACCAGGACGGATACCTGAGCTTAATTTCTCTTCCGGGCTCATTTCACCATATTCATGTTCTCTATCATATTATTTATTCATTCTACCGCAATTTGGAAAATTGCCAAGTAGAGAAATTTGTTCTCTACAGCCCAATAACTCTCTAGTTCTTAAAAATGAACATTACACGAACAGGTTGCAGTTTTTAACATTAGAACATTTTCTTAGCTTAAGATGAAAACATATAGGAAAAAGTTTACTTTACATGTAATTTGGTTTGGCTGCAAAAGCTCATATTAAGTCATAGCGTTAAAACCTCCTTACACTCTATATCATAGTAACTTCGTATGTTGTGAAATGGTTTTCTATAATCTTGACATTTTCTTCAGATAGCCAGTTTTCCTGTTTTAACTGCCGTATAAGAGCTTCCAAAGACTTCAATCTTCCAAGAGTTTGTTGTTCCTGTAGCTCAAGAAGAGTTATTTTTGAATGTAGTTTAGAGACTTTCCGCCAGAGATGTTCCTTATTGATATCTTGTCTGCAGTAAGAATGTTCAATTTGTAAAACTTCTGTCTCATAGTCTGTATCCTTATATAAGGAGCCTTCAAAGTCTAGATCTCCCATTTCCACAGTTTCTTTTTCAGTAGATACAAAAGAATTAATTGGTTTGGAATTTTCTGTGGGTACAAAAATGGCAATAACAGATTCTTTATTTGCATTTAATTCTTCAACTGTTTTAGTAATTGTGCTGAGTAAGAATGGACTTTCATGTGCTGACTTAATTTCCATGGAATTATTTGTAAAGTTTGGGTTAGCAAGATGATTTGTAGTTATTTCAAACACTTCTTGAGTTTCCAAAGATGGCTGAATATCTTCTGAATTTGAAGTTGTCAAAGTAATAGTTGTAGAATTTAGATTCTCAAAAGATGTGTGAAAACCACCTATATCTATGTCTTGGGTAACTGATGTCTCCAAGGTAGATAGTGGTTTTTTACTATCTTGTTTAACTAGATTAAGAGTTAATATGTTATTTTGTATACCTTCTGGTTTTGGAGCTGGTAGCTTCACCAAGGTAGATGAATTAAGTAGTTCTGGGTGTTCTGGGAGAATATCTGTATTAACTGTATTTTTCTTTAGCTCATTTGATGCAAATGATTCTTGTGACTTGGCTCTTAGGCATACTTCTTTCTCATCATCTAATTTTTTCTTCTGAGATTTTTTTTTGGAAGGGTCTTTTTCCTAGAAAATAACATTTTCAAATTCTAAAGATGTCCTCACTAACCTCATTCTCTTATTAGTCAGTTCTGAATATTTAATTATAACTTTGAGCAGTATATTGGTCAAGTCAATTTACACAGTTATAAAATGTTCTAAGCATGTAACAACTCATACATACTTTAAAGTGTTTTTTAAAAAGTATTAAGCATATTCAATACATGATGGAAATATTTCAGATCACTCAAAGACTGGTAACAAAATCTTAGATCATTAACTTATGTTAATAACTTAATGGTTTATGTATGTTATCTTCTGTTCTTCAGTTTAAATTTTTTTAATGGTTTAAATTTTTTAAATTACCATACTTTTAGTAAAAGTGTAAATTAATCTTCCTTTTTTCTTAAGTATGTTTTCCCAGCAGTCACCTTTCCCGCTCCCTCCCTTAACTTAATTACCTGCCACCCTGCAACCTACCACCCTGCTCAGCATTATCCCCCACTCCCCTTGTTCTTCCTCCAATACCTGATTGTCTTCAGGCAAAGAAAATATTGTTGGAATTGCAGTTTGTTTCAAATATCGAATACCCCATCTGACGTCAAGAGAGTCAGGAGTAAAATGGTCACTACACAGGAACTGGTATTTACTGGGTACCCATGAATCTCGTTTCATATTCTTTAACCATTTTTCAAGTCTTTCTTTGTCATGTAGAGGAAACCTGAAATTAAAAAAGGAAAACTCGGTATTTTTTGCAAATTCCAGGACTGCATATATAGGTAATCTATGCATTGAGTGCTGCAAAAAAGCAAGGCAACCATCCATACCATGTAAGAGCATCTTCATGGCATCACCACATCATCTCTACAATAAAGATGACTAAGCTATAAGATGTGCAGACAAAGCTTTTCAGAAGAATGGTTGGTAAGGGCACCTGGGTGGCTCAGTCAGTTGAGCATATGACTCTTGATTTCTGTATAGGTCATGATCTTGGGGTTATGGATCAAGCCCCACATTAGGCTCTGCACTAAGCATGGAGCCTGCTTGAGATTCTCTTTCTCCCTCTACCCCTCCCCTCCCCCTGTACACACATGCACATGCGTGCTCTCTCCTAAATAAGTATCATCTTAAAAAAAAAAAAAAGGCTGGTAAAACATAACTTAAGTCCCTCTGAGTAAAATTATGTGTTCCAACAAAGGATAAAATCTACTCATATTTTCTGTGGATTATATTTTATTTTTATTTTGTTGTATATTTTGCCTGGAACTATATAAATTACAAAGCCCCATTCAAATGTAATCTATACTGATACAAGTCAAATGGTGTCCTGTCTGTAATTCAAGGAAGTAGGCTCTTATTAAAAAAATAAGAAGTTAGTTCAACCAAATGATTTAATTGACAATCACTAATAAATCATAAAACCACTAATATTCTTTTCCCTTTACCATAGTCAGCCTCAATTCTACCCATATGTAATTTAGTCTAATATTTCCAAACTGGGAACCCTAAAATTCAAGTTTTGAAAGAAAACTGACACAAGAAATAAACACGTTATAAAGAACACTCAGATATTCTGTAACATGAAATAAATGAAAGAGAAAATAGAAAGGTAAGACAGTTCTTTATATGTGTTGTTCTGGTGCCAACAGTAACCTTTATTTAGAGTTGGTGCTAACACAATGAAATGTATTTTATAGGCAACATTGGACTAATGAAAAAACCTGAGAGAAAACTTTTCCCTACCAGTCTAAAGAGGTTTCAGTTAAAACTGTATTAAATTCAGTTAAAACTTTTCCCTACCAGTCTAAAGAGGTTTCAATTAAAACCGTATTAAACTGTATTAAATAGTGTTAACACTATTTGTTTCTTTCAATGATTTTATGAGAACAGTCGAATATCCTATTTAAAAAAAATAGTAACATAAGCTTTCTCATACAAAAAGCAGCAATTACACATTCCCTCTCAATCCCGACCATTTAGTTTATGGTTTATAATAGCATGCCTTCCCCCATCCCAGCAAATATTGATAACTTTGTAAGATGCTAAGGAAAAGAGAATATGGGTACTTTACAGGAAATAATTTTTAACCCCCACACCCTTATATGGAAAAATCAGATGATCTATCTTTGAAGTTCTCACCACAGATACAACATCCATACGTGGTTTGAAAATTCCTTAACCTTGCACACATCAAGAATTCAGTTATAAGAGACATAACCAGAAAAGGCATTTAAAGACAAAGTTTTTTCAGAGGACCTGAACTCTGTTAGCCATAGGAAAGTACATACATTACTACTACATCTAAACTGAGAATAAGCCCTTTACAGTATTTTCACATGTAATGTCATGTACAAGGATGCTGCCTGTAAATTACTTCTATTGTTCCTATATACTACATTACCAATTAAAAAAAATCACTCTATGAATATCCTTGTTCGTAACTGGAATGCAATGCTTTCTCAGCAGGTAAACCTCTAAGCAATCTTCTGGAATAGATTTCCTAAACAACTTAGTATCTTTGCAGTGGTTCATTTTGTTCAGTGATTTTGTTTCAGCGGCTTATTAATTCCCCAAAACGCACAAAATAATCACAGTATAAACTTAACACTATATGCACACATAAGCTGCATTCTCAAATTCATATATAGTACAGCTTGCTCCAGTGTTAGCATTAACAAATTCAATCCTTCCAGTCTGGTGCTATTAGGGAAATAAAACTGATTCAACTTTTACTTTGCAGATTATACATGGAAATAAAAAAATTCATTAAAAAATCCACTTTCAGTAAATTTACATTTTGAGGGAAAAAATCTTTATAATTGACTTCTTCTGACATTATTATTTTTCCCTCCTTAAAAACGGTAACTATGGAAAGATTTAAAGAATCTGGGAGTCTGGGGTTGGTTACCCCCATCCCATGAAGGCTGAATAAATCTGGGAAATGGGGCTAAATCAGGTTCCACATGATTTTTTGTTACAAACCTTCAAGAGCCATAGCTATCGAGATACTAGCATTTCCCCCAAAACCCCTCTCTGCATCTTGTGGGCTTCAACTGGGAAACAATCCTGGAGATATTGCCACATGTGAATTATCTTAGGTTATCAGGGTTTTTGCCCACTAATTAAGATAATGGGAAGCAGAGGCGCCTGGGTGGCTCAGTGGGTTAAAGCCTCTGCCTTCGTCTCAGGTCATGATCCCAGGGTCCTGGTATCTAGCCCCGCATTGGGCTCTCTGCTCATCGGGGAGCCTGCTTCCTCCTCTCTCTCTCTCTCTCTCTTTGCCTGCCTCTCTGCCTACTTGTGATCTCTGCCAAATAAATAAATAAAATCTTAAAAAAAAAGATAATGGAAAGCAACCGTGTCCATCAACAGAGAACTTCACAAAATAGCTGGAGAAAATCTAACAGTAAAAGATGACCAGGTTAGAGCTAAATGAATTATTTTTACAAACAAGAAAAAAGGAAATAGAGTACTGTAAATATGTTGATTCTCATGTATATTACGCGCGTACTGAATGTCAAGTGCACCTTTACCTATTTACACACTAAATGAAGTAGGTACGATTAATATCTCCACTTTACAGGTGAGAGATCTTAGGTATAGAGAGTTCAAATAATTTGCAGAAAGACAGTCAGCTACAGAGTAATGGAGCCAGGTTTTGAAGCTACTGAGTCCGGCTCTGGAGCCTGGACTCTAAATTCCTACACACTACTGTTTCCCTGTTCTTCTAAATAAAAATGAGTACTTCTGTGGTTTCACGGAACTATTTCCTGGCAGTAGGAATTCGGCACAACACTTACCCTGTTCTCTGTACGAATTAAGAGTATATAGAGAGCCCTGAGCAGGAGATAGGTTGTAATTCTGGCTCTCTCACAAACTTTCAAGGTAATCTTTCTGAAAGGCCTTAGTTTCTTCGGGAGAAAAATGTAATTCAGGAACATCTATGTAACCTAACTCACCGAAGGAGCAGGTAAACTGTTGAGTGCACCTTGCTGCTTGGCAGGTTTGATGTGTACTTTAAGTGGTGGTTAACGCCCTTTATGACATAGGAGATCAGCTGAGGTGGGGGAAACACTCCGAAAACCACGGAGCACCGCCCAAACTGCACATTTTTAAGAGGTTCTTTAACACCCCCCAAAGGCCCCTACACCTCGCCAACAGCCCCGTGACCTTGATCAGTTAGGACCCATTTCTGGGTAAACTAAATTCGAGCCTTCACGTCCTCCTCCGGCGCAGTGAAGGACCACCCTGGGAGAGCAGAAGACGAATTTCCAGAAACCTCAAACCCTAGCCCCAGACGCCACAGGACCGTGGTCCAAAGGTAAGGCTGACGCTTCTGCTCCAGGGACAACTTACGGATAAAAACTCAGCTTCCGGTCTTTACTGTTTCGTCCCCGACGGTTCTTACAGCAAATCGCTGCGCAATACCGAGGCATCGCTCGGGTGGGACCCCCAAAATCAGGGTCTGTGAGAAGGCCCGAAAACCTCCTCGCCAATATGTAAGTGCAAATCCAGGCCTCACGAGGCACTGCGCCTGCGCTAGAATCGGCCGAGCGGAAAGGCGTCGCAATCGTCGACTCACTTCCGCTTCTGCTGGCTTCAGCACCACCCTTTCGGGAGGTTGGGGCCGGAAGTGATGCGCAGGCGGAGCGGCAACAACAGTTTTCCACGTGCGCGTAGGGCGCCAGGGTCAGGTGGGGTAGCAGGAGCCAATCGGGAAGCGTTTCGTGTAGGTCTTCTCCGGAGGTGGCGGCAGCAGCGGCCGCCGGTCAGTGGGGAGCGGGCTGAGAGGGGACGCGGCGGCGACTGGAGGAGTGCTAGGTCTGTGTGCGAGCGGGATTGGGGCGCGCGCCGGCTGCTGGAGGCCTCGGAGACCGGGGCGAGGCGCCGGGCCGAGCAGCTGTGTGGAGTCGGTCGTCAGTCTCCCGGCGCCTCTTCTGCGGAGGAGCAGCAGCAGTCGGAGGGTGCGGATGAGGGATGAGGCCGGGGTCGCGGGGAGGGTGTTTAGAGCGTCCTCGAGGCCTCGGCCGGTCTTTGTGGCCTGACCTGGCCTCGGAGTCCGCCACGGTCGTCGCGGGGGCTGCAGGCTGCCTGGTGGTGTTGAGGGTTTAGGAAAAAGGAGATGACCGAACCACAGAAAAGGGCGTTTTGTGTTTTGGGTTGGCCGCCGGCTTTTTTCGGGCGTCGGACAGCTCCTCTGACGGCTGGCCTCCGGGCGGAGAACAGCGGTGAGGGCGGTGCCTGGACGGACCGGATGAGTATCGGTCCTCTTGGGGTGAAGGCTGGACGGTGCAACCCAACCGGCCGTCGGCTCTGGGAGTAAGGCCCAGGCCGCCGTCCCGTGGGTCCCTCTTGGGGAGAAGTCAGTATAATACAGAAGTGGGACTACTAAAAAAGTGTCAGATAATAAACTTGAACTGTGGAGTAACCTTTATTAAAACCAGCAGTGTGCCTCTCTGTCAGTTTTAGACCCGCCCTTTGACTACAGAAGTACCTGCAGTCTTTGTGGCGTCCACAGTACTCGCTCAGTTTGCGTTCTTTAAACGAGGAGGTTGTACTTGATCTTTAGTACCCGTGAGTATGAGTAACGCTTTGGAAAGGAGGAATCCATCTGCTAATTACGCTCAGAAGAGGCCACAGGAGAGGAAGGCAGGCAGTTTCCACAAACCATAGTGTCTTTCGTCAGCCTTGTTATGTCATCATAGGTTGTTAACTCCTCGTACAGAGTTCAAAAAACAGGATCACATTCATTTTGCATCCTAAGTCATTAAATCTATACTATCCAGAATTCTAAGTTGAATTCTTAGGTAAAACTTATTTAAGCTTAGGGAAATATTTAAATGACTACGGGAAAGTTTGAACATAAGTATTTAACTTATCTAAAGTACAGACTATGAAAATTTATTTTTCTGGTAGCCTTAGCAGAAATAATTCCATTAGGAGTTTTTTTTTTAAGATTTTATTTATTTATTTGACAAGGGGAGATTACAAGTAGGCAGAGAGGCAGGCAGAGAGGGGGGGAGGCGGGCTCCCTGCCGAACAGAGAGCCCGATGTGGGGCTAGATCCCAGGATCCTGAGATCACGACCTGAGCCAGAGGTAGAGGCTTTAACCCACTGAGCCACCCTTAGGAGTTTTTAACAAAACCCATTAGTACATGTTTTTTGGTTAAATATTTGGGATCTTACAATTAAAAAATCATTACATTCTATCATATTGTCAGTATTAATATGATAGTGAGATTCTCTGTTTGCATTCCTTCCTGACCTTGCCGAAATGAAAGCTGAAGTTGGTGCTTTCTTAGGGAGGGAGGATTACCAATTCACACAAACTGGGCTGTTTATCTTGGTAATGTACTTTCTTTCCCCTGAAGTTAAATACTTTTATTTTTAATCCTTTTAGAATATGGATTCTTGAAAGGAAAATTGACATCCTTTTTAAAATTATCCAGATTTTCCACCCTTTTTACATTGTTTACAAATGATGAGTCTTCTGTTCTACTGGTAAAAAACGGTTATTGAATATTTTTGTTACTGTTCTGTGTATGACCACAGAGTATTAGTGAAAAGGTAAAGTGAAGAAAGATTTTTTTTTTCTCAGTTTGGTTGAATTAACATTTGCATTTAAGAAGGTTACAACCAGGGGCGCCTGGGTGGCTCAGTCTTAAGTGTCTGCCTTCTGCTCAGGTCATGATCCCAGTGTCCTGGGAGTCCTGGGATGGAGCACTCCCTGGTTGGTGGGAAGCCTGCTTCTCCCTCTCCCTCTGCTGCTCGCCTGCTTGTGTTCTCTCTCTTGCTGTCTCTCTCTCTGTCAAAAAAAAAAAA
>RCUC01113484.1:0-28300 GCA_003697995.1 Taxidea taxus jeffersonii | reverse complement strand
GGGGGGGAGGGTGTCGTGCATTTGCAAGGATGGGGGTTCTGCGAGCCTGCAACCCGGCAGGACCCAAGTGAGGCCCCCGTGTGGGGGTGGGAGGCTGGGGGGAGGGGGGCTGCCACAAAACGAGACAAAAAGGCTTCAGAAAGGCCCCGATTCCCCCCAATCTTCGTGTTAAACCGTCTGTAAATTGGAGGCGGCCGGTCGTGCCGCGCCGGCCGCGGCGGGGGTGGGGTGGGGGAGGGTTGCGGAAGTGAGGAGGAGAGGGCAAGGCAGGGGTGCAGCGGGGGCCTCCAACTGTTCTCGCCCCAGCCAGGGTTATAGGCGTGCCCGGGGCCGAGCCGGGGGACCTTGCGCTTCCGACCACTCTCAGTCTTATTACTCGTATCTTCTTTTGTTAAACAGAGAGACAGACAGACAGACAGACAGGCAGAGCCGCAGTGCACACGGTGCGCGTGTCGGAGAGGCCGCCGGGAGACTCACCGCAGCAATGCTACGTGAATGCAGAGGGCTGGAGGTGGTGTGACTACTCACTTGCTCGGCTAACAGCTGCCGGGTTTGGATGGAATTATTCCGCAACAACAAGAAAGCGTCGGTTAAACGCCTGGTGGCCATGGCTCACCCTTTGTGACCCCCCTCTCGGGGCCCCCCGCCCACGTATCGTCCTGGTTTATTCACTTTCTTTCTCTCGGCCTGGCCTAGGCGGCCCACCCTGCACGGAAACCTCTCTGGACAAGGCCTCAAGCCCGACAGGCGCAGCTTCGCGCCTCGCCAAAGCGCGGAGACCCCTCCCCAAATAACCACCTAGGCTTTCCAATTGTCTGACTCCCCCTACTCAGGGCCTGCCTTCGATCTCTAAGCACTTGAATCCCCCCAATCCTTGCCTGGCTAGCCAACGTCCCAGAGACCCCACCCCAATCCAACCTTGGATCTACAAGCGTCTAACTCGCCAATCCGGCTCTGGACTGGGAGGCCCTGAAGCCCCCTGCCCCCCTTTAGTCTCTGAGACCCCCAAGGGTCTGTGCCCCCTACCCCTAACTTGGCTCGCGGGCGTCGAGGCCCGGCCCTGAGGCCTGCCTCTGGCTCAGTTTCCCCACCACAGGCCTGGCCCAGGCCTCTTTTGGACAACCCGGGGGCAGGCCTGGGCCCTCAACTCCAGGGCGCCTGGCCCTCCCTTCCTGGGCCTGGTGGGAGCCGGCTAAGGCCCGGGCCCGACCTCCTGACCCCTTCCCTTTCTGGGCGGCCTGGTCCTCCACTGCTACAGCGGCCTGCCGGCCTCCAGGAGGGCAGCAGGGCCTGCCTCCCCAGCCTCCTCACTGCTCTTCTCCGGCTCCCTCCATCCCCGGATCTGACTGCGGCTCAGCCCCGGGCCGTTTCCGTGCTGTGGTCCCGGGTTCTGGCGTCCCCCCGGCCCTCTTCCTGTCCGTCCCTCGCGAGTGCCCCCCTGCGACGTTCACAAGGCTTGCTCGCAACGTTCCGGGCGCGGGAGCTCCCTGCCCTCCTGCCCCAGGGCGCGGGAGCGCCCCGCCCTCTCCCGGGGTGCTCCCGGGGCGCCCGCTTTCGCCTTGCCACACTGGGCCGGGGCCCGGGGAAGCGCACGAGCGGGTCGGCCTGAGCCTGAGAAGCGTGGCCCCCGGCCGCAGCGCGTCGCCGGGGTCTTGGCGCGCACATTAGAGTGGAGTTGAGCGGCAGGCAAACTTGGGCGCCGGCGGAGGCGAAGTTTGAGGCGCGCGGAGTTGGGGCGGGAGAGGAAAAGTTGGACGCGACTGCCTCTGGAGGCCGGGCACGCTCCACTGCAGGCGGCGGCTCGCGCTCCCTTTTCTTTCTTTTTTTTTCCAATTCTGAGAAAAGACGTGTCCGAAAAACAACCAGGAGAGGGAAAAAAAAAAAAAAAGCCCGAGCCGGAGCCCGAGCTCCAGGCCGCCGGGCCGCGCCGCAGGCAGTCGGGGGGCGCGGGGGGCGCCTGCCCTCCCCGGCGGCCGCCTTCTGTAGGGGGCACTGCAGGGTCGTAGAATTTCAAGGGGAAAAGTTCCCCGAAACTTGGACAGCCCCCCACCCTGCCCCTGCCCAACTTTCTGCTTCGCGGTGGGCCCCGGGGCCGCGTGCGGGGCCTGCCGCGGTCCCCCCTCCACGACGAGCCCCGCAGCGCCCCGATGGCCCGCGGGCCGCCCTGGGGGCCGCTCCCCCGAGCACCCGGGCCCGGAGGCGGCGGGCAGGGGCTCCGCGGGGCTCGAGCCTCCCGGGCCCCAGCGCGGCGAGCCGGGGTCAGCCGGGCGGCCGAGGCCCGAGCCCCGCCGACCGTCTGACCCGGGGCCGCCTCACGGGCACCCCGAGGCCGAGGCCGCCCCACGGGCACCCCGAGGCCGACGCCCGAGCCGGGCGCGGCGTGGGCCCAAGCGGGCCGGGGGCGCGGGGCCGCGGGAGGGCTCGGCCGTGGGGTCCCCGCGGCGGGAGGTCGCGCGAGCCTGGACTGACCCTCGCGCCTCCGTGGGCTCTGCGTTCGCCCAACTTTGCTCTCGCGCGTGTCTGCCGAGTCCCCGCGTGCCGAGCGCGGCGCTCGCGGCGAGAACCGGCGGCCGGGACCGGCTCCCCCGGCGGCGGCGCCGAGCCAGCCGCGGCCCAGACCGCCCGCCCGCCCTTCGGGAGCCCTCGGGGTCCCGGGCCGGGGCGACCCGCGCGTCTCTTTCCTTTTCTCCGGGAGAATGTGCCTATGGGCGCTCGTGAAACTAAAATGAACGTTCAGAACCCCGCTGGGGAACACAAAAATGCCCCGAGCGAAGGACTCGAGCGCGCCGGAGAGCCGGGCCGGCGAGCTCGCGGCGGGGAAGGGGCTGCGGCGGGCGGCGCCGGGGGGCGGGGGGCGCGGACCCGGGGCTCCCGCGCCGGCGACACCCAGCCTGGCGGCCCGCGCCTCCCGATGCCGCGGCCTCGGCCGGAGGAAGACGGCCGCTCGGGAGGCGCCGACCCCGGCTCGTCTCGAGCGCGGGAATTCGGGGAGCCGGGGTGTGCGCCCCCGGGCTTCGCGCCGCACCCCGGGGAACGCCGCGCCGAACGCGGGAGCCCGCTGTCCCCGCACGCGGTGATGCGCCCCCAGGCCGGGCGCGCGGCCAAGTCCCACTCCCCCCTCGCAGGGCTCGTATCGTGCCTCGCGGCCGAGCCGGCCTTTCGGGAGAACATCGGAGGAGACTGTGGTCCGCACTCGGTTCGGGGCTTTTTTTTTTCAACTGGGCCCCCCCCCCCCCCCCCGGGCTGGAACGCGAGCCTCCTCCTCGCATCTGTGGACCCACTGCCTTCTCACCTGGCTTGGAAAAGGCATGTTTTTAAAACATGCCTATGAATGAATGAGAGACCCGCGCTTTAGTCCCCACACTCTGGGACCTCCCTCGAGTGACTTTGAGCCTTTAGAGCCCTTATCTGTTAAGAAAGAAAAATAAAATGTGGGGTTTTAATAATCCTTGTAATCCGTGCCCTGTCTACCTCTCTGGGGCTGTCGTGAAGATCAAGTGGGACGGGTGAAAACGTTCGTAAGCCATCAAATGCCGAGCAAATAGCACATAGGATGCTTATTCATTCGTCCCCTTCGCTGGGAAAGCTTTTAACAAAGTAATTCCTGGGCTTGTTTTTCAGCAGATGGTGGTCGCCCTTCGTGGTCAGTCTTAAATATTTATTGAGGGACAATCTCGTTCTTACATTTAGGAAATCAATCAGGCTTCCATTTCTTTGAGAGAAATGAACAGTGCTTGCACACATAAATAATGGAAGAAAAATCCTTGTATTCCCAAAACAGCCACCCAAGCAACCCAAGGGCCCAGGAGCAGGGAAATCATGAAGAATCCATGAGATTGGCATAGCAGCTTAAAGGCAGCCTCATCCAGGCATGGGGCTGTGTGCGTGAAACAGTGTTAAGTGAGAGGCAGAGAGGCACGCTGGAAAAGAGGGTGTCCGTGAACGCCCTGACCCATACTGGAAGGGGGGGAGGAGGATATAAGTCATATTTGAATGTTCCTTGGCTGTTTTATTTTCCTGTCAAGTGGCTTAAGCCTGATTTTTTTTTTTTTTTTAAGCATTCCCTCATGGCCAAGTATGTGTTTCCTTGGAATTGAAATCTAGGTTGATGGTTTTATATTTTAAAAGCTTTCATTGTGACTCATTCTTGGCCTGGGATAGGATTCTGTAATACTCCCCAAGCTCAAAGAGCCTGGGTGTCCTGTTTCTTGGGCCTCGTTCGTACCCACTTTCTAACATTTTGCCAGGGGATCCAAGAAGTCACTTTTGGAGACAAGTGTTTCATTGTCTTCCTGTCATCTTAATCAGTACGGAAGGGAACCATAAACATGGAATTTCCCGGCTGAAGCCAGACAACGGCAGGGACAGAAGGTTTTCAAGTGCTGACAAGCTAGTGGTTAGACAATATGGGTCAGCAGTGCGAGACTCACACCCTCTGGAGAAGAAGCCGAGATGAGACAGGGCTGGGAAAGGCCTGAGTCGGGCCCAGCATGGAGGAAGTTCTACCCAGAAGGGCAACGTGATTTGTTACAGGAGCTGTCTTGCAGACACACAAAGGCTCTCCCCGGAAGGGAGCAGCTCCAGACGGTAGGGCATCGTGGCGGGTCCTACGTACTCTCCCGGCACATTTTCAAGATTCCTGTTCTGCGGTCTGGAAATCTAGATGTGCCCACAACCATGCACTCACCTGGAAGAGGGTTTCAGCAGTCTCAAATGCACACCTTTTAACTTTGACCTTTTTAGTGCCTCTTAAAAGACAGATGGTCATTCTTTTATCAAGACGAGCAGCAAAAACCTGATATCTCATTTGCACAGATCTGACACAACAGGCAGATTCCGGCCAGATTTAGGAAACAAGAGCTTTCATGTTCTGTCTCCCAGAATAGCTCCTCGAGACCTTGAGTGTCTCCAGCCTTAGACTAGCTCTGACCTCAGCCACCACGTCCCTCGCCAGTGGAACGATGCTGGGCAGAGGCAGCCGACTCCATTATACCAGGCGGTAACACCAACACTTCAGTTCAATGATTTCTCCCAACCTAGCAGTGGGTCGCATCTCGCTCTTCCTGGGCACTGCTGAAAGGCCGGAAACAGGGCAAAACCCTTGCCTTCAAGGAATTTGCAATCTCCACCGACCCCACCTGCACGGCACTTCTAACCCTCTCTCCACCGCCGGCCTCTCTTCCCCTCCATCCACCCTCCACGCTGCAGCCGTGGTGACCTTTCCAAGGCACAAACCTCATCATGTCACTGCCTGATTGAGGCCCTGAAACAGCTCCCTCCGGCCCACACCGGCGACGCTCAGCAGAAAACAGGTGCTCTCTAAGCCGGGCCCTCGCTAATAGTAACTAATGACGGTCTTTTCATGGTTGGCAGAAAAAAAAATTAAGTTAATTGATGGAATAGTCTCCGTTTTAAGTGTTTCTCCCCTCACTTTTCTTAAGCCTTTGGTCCCTTCGACCACTTGGCTATATTGGATTACACTATAAGACTATATCTGATTGGTCCCAGAACCATGAATTTCATTAATTTTTCTTTTTTTGCACATAGCAACATTTCCTGGTGTTCCGCCTGTGGCTGTTCTGTTTTCTTAACACAGTGGAGTGTCCACGGGGACGGGGACTCGGTATTCAAGGCCCTTCCCCACAGGCCCACCTAAGTGGTGAGCTTTTAAGTGCCTGGATTTCAAGTCTTGCCCATCAGCTTGGTTAAGCTTCCTTCGAGACTTAGTGCCCCTGTCATGTGGTATAATAAATGTTTGTGGCAAGGACAAATACATGGATTTCTAAAAAGGTGAGATTGAATATAGGAAGTGCCCGAGAGTACCAGATGGTCAGTATCCTAAGCAGGTGACTCTGTCTTCCCCCCATCACTTGCTGTTCCCACTTACCTAGGCTCTTCATGTGACTGGCTCCTCCTTGTGACTCAGGCCTCAGACCACCCCAGATGAAGTAGCATCCACCCTCCGACCTTGCCCATTCCATTGGGAAAGGACGGTCCTCTCCCAGGGCCTGAGGCCCACCACCCCATGGGCCCATGCTCAGTCAGCTTCAAGGCTCCATCAATATCTAACCTCATGGCTTTTGGTCTTTGAGGCCAAGAAAGAGACCTCTTTGGTAATAGCTCATGCCAGCAAAACAAATCTTCTGCACTCTTTTTTTTTCTTCCAGGATGATGTTGACACACATGTACTAAAATAAATCAACCTTTCCATCTTAACCATCTCCCTTGGCAGGAACAATAAGTTGATGTGCCAAGCCAGGGCTGACCTGTGTGACTCAACCCTCTAAAGATATGAAGGAAATCATTGTGTTTTCACGGTAACAGGTTGTAAGACCCAGCAAGCTCATCCACCTCGTTTCTTCCCATGGCTGTAGCCGCCGACCTGTCTGTGGATTTCTGTGTGTTGTGTGAGCCCAGAGCTGGAATCTGGTCCTCACCCAATGCCACCCTTGTAACCAGCATTCTCTCATTAGCCAAGTAGATTTGTATACTTCAGGATTGCAAACGACAGAACCCAAATCAGACTGGCTTACACTTAAAACCAAATGTGTTAGCCCAGATGACATTTGAAAAAAAAAGAAAAACAACCTAAAAAAACAAAACAACAGCTCAGCAAAGCTAGATCTGGAGGGTACACGAGATCAACAACAGTCTCTCCCTCTCCCAGCCCTTCCTTCCTCTGCATTGGCTCATGCTCAGGCTGGCTCTCCCCAGGAGGTAGCAAATTGATACCCGGAAGCTCTGCCCTAGTGTTTCACAGTGGAGCAACCCCAGAGGAAGGACCCTTCTCTTCCCTAATGAGCCTAGCAGAAGTTCTAGAATTAACTCGCATTGACCCGCCCTGAGTCACCTCCTCATCTCTAGACCCTGAAGCCTAAACTGAGGCTAGAAAGTAGCGATCATCTGATCAGTTAGGCCTGGGTCATGAGGCCGCCTCCGGACTGGAGAAGGCAAGGGTGGCAGGTTCAGGGCCGCCCAGACAGAATGCACAGGTTTGCCTCTTTGGAAATCAGAGGGTTGGACCCAAGGAAAAGGGTGCTGGGTTCTCCGATGCAACAGATTTTTGCCTCAGGCCAGTTTTCAATCCTCACTCTGGGCCCTTTACACACTGCCATCTGCCCTTCCTGGAACTGATTCCCCGGGCTTCTGAAGCTTTGGTCGGGACTGGTTGTCCTTCACAACCTCTCCGTTGCCCAGCCCGTTAGTGCTGATTTGGCCCCAGTCTTTCGTCCTTGCTTTTCTTGTCCTACCCTTCACCCTCCTGCGGTTTCAGGTCCTACCTGCCCTTGGGCTGTCTCCACAAACGCCACTGTCTGCTCTCACCTCTCATTCTGAGCACTCCGTCCCAGCTGCACAAAGGTGCCTGGGTGCCCCACAGGGAACCTCAGCTTCCCATCGAGGGATGCCGCTCCTCCTCTATTCCAGACCTGCAGCAGTGGCAATGCCCGGCATCCACGCCCCAGAAACACAGCCTTTGGCGTCGTCTGCCATCCCAGCTCCTCCTTGCCTGAGCCACCACACTGTTCCTGTCCAGAGTGGGGGGATGTCCACAGCCCTTCCTCCTTCCCATCCCCATGGCTGCTCTGCTGGTCTTGTCTCTTTCGCCTGGAAAATCACAACAACGGCCAGTCTACCTGGTCTGCCTGCTTCCAGTGCTGGTCCCTGCTATAGGATAAACCACCACTTTATTGAAAAGATCCATCTGTCCGTGTTCCTTTCCTGACCAGACCCTTGCTTTGTCATCCTGCTGCCTATGGGAGAAAATGAACTCCTTGACTTTGCCTCTAAAATCCTGAAGGGCCCCTGTGGTCTCTCAAGCCACACCTGCTGCACATCCTAGTCCTTCTGGAACATTCTCTGCCCACTCCATGCTTGTGCTTTCCATCCCCTCTGACACGTGCTCTCCTCTGCCTTGAATAATTTCCTCCACTCCCACCCTCTTCTCCTCGAAAATTCTCACTCACCTTTCAAGATCATGATGATGATGTCATTGCTGAGGCCTTCCCATCCCCCCAGGGAACATCAGTCACTTTTGCTTTGTGGAGCACAAAGCACTGTGTTCATTCCTGGCCTGCAGGATACGCCACCACCTTGTCTTGAGTTTTCACATCTGTGGGCCCCAGGAGCTGGGGACTTCAGGGACGGCAGGCACTGGCCTATCCTCCTCTGAGTCTGGTGCCTGCCAGCGGGAGCTCTCGTTCATCCTGCATGACCTAATGAGTGTCATGTGAGCACCGCTCATGGGGCCTGGGGAGTAAGGTGGACCCACCAGGATGGGGGTGGGGGGTGGGCAGGAGGCATTGCAGGCATCGTGGTGGGAAGATGGATGGATCCTGCTTTACAACCACAACCCTGGGGTCAGGACGCATGGCTGGTGAGGCCAGACCAGGCAGAGTCCAGGTAGATGTCAGGGCCTGCTCCCTGTAATCGGGAGCCATCCATAAGGCCAAAGGCCTCCGGGGTATTGGGGCTAATGAGAAGGTTGTGATGAAGAGGACAGAAGGAAAAAAAATCTGGTTGAACTTTGAGTCTCCAAGTGGCACATCCCCTCCTCCCTGTGAAAGGCCCGCTCATCTTCAGCCAGCGGTCTAAATCAATTTGAGTCTCAAGGTTGGATTGTCGGTGATAAACACATGTCCCTGGTACCCTCTTTCTCTTTTTTTCCTTCCAAAGTTCAGTAGCAAACCTAGTTAAATGTTGTCTTTGGCTCTATTAGATGTGACTTCACTATTCTCCCCTGATGGGATCCGCAGCCTGCTTCATGTCTTTCTGATGGAAATAAAGGCTGATTGAGTCGGACTCGTGTCAAATTATCTCTGGAAATATGACTGGACGTGGGGTCTGGGTGAAGCTCATTCGATTCTCTCTGGGTGCTCCATTTCTCAGGAGGAGCCAGGAAAGCAGGATGCATGTTCCGAGCACCTCCCGAAGGAGAGAGGTTTCCGGGCCCATGGGGACTAGAGAGTGGTACACCTTGACGTAACCGGGGATCACTCGTGCAGAAGGCCCAATGCAAGTAGGGTGGGGAAGGGTAGGCTAGATCTAGAGAGAAGCCAAGCACCCACGGACTCCTCCACGTGGGTGGTATTTCCTGCTATGGAGGTTACCGTGATCATGATGTCCCTCACTTCCTTGTTGCCCCAAGGACCCTTCCCAGCAATCGATATTAAGACTTGAGTCAATCAATGAAGGGACCAATTGCTTTACCAATACGGAAGAATCGAAGAGCCACAGTGAGGCCAGCATTGCGGGACATGCGAGAGCTGGGTAAGACACTGCTCTCAAAGGACTCACAGCCTAGCTGGGGACACAAAGCCAACAGACGGGAGACAATTAGTGAGCAATGGAGCTTGAAAAAATATGCCAAACTGACTGTAAAGGCAGCCGTGGCTCAGCAAAGGGAGAGATTGATCATCTCAGCAGAAGCCTCCTTCATGGAGGAGATAGAGGCAGACCCGCGCCTGGAAGGAAGGATGGGGAAAAGCTTCAGGAACGGAAGGGCGTGGCAGAGATGGGGGCTCGGTGTGCAGATGCAGGGCTCAGGGACAGGCAGGCGAGGGACGAGGAGGGAGCGTCACTGAGCTGGGGGAACACGGGCTGTGAGGGGGGAACACGCACACCCAGATCACACCCAGATCTGGGGGACCTCGGAGAGGCAGGGCTTTCCTTCTGAGGTTTATTCAGCTCACAAGCGTTTATGATGCACCTACCTTTATGGCACACCATGCCTTTATGCCGGCCACCGTGAAAGGTGCTGGGGATTCAAGGATGAGCAAGACACACAAGGTGAGTCAGACACAGGGATATCTTCTAGCAGGTGCTACCGTGGAGAAATGCACCAGGGGAAGGCAAAGAGGTGCAGTAGGCCTAACTCAGCAAAGAGTTGTGCAGGCTTCATGGAGGGAGTCTCCTAGGGTGCTAGGAACGGGTCGGCTGATCTGGGCGGGAACAAAGATTCGCTACGATATTGTTGAGTGGAACAAAAAAGTGGACCATCTAAATACGCACAAGTGGCCAGTTAGACACATCATGACCCTCCCTAGGAATCCCACGGAGCATACAGAAAGAATAAAGCAGTTCAGTATGTGCGGATTGGGAAAGGTCTGCAAGATAGAGTGTTAAGAAAAAAAATTGCAAGATCCAGAAAATAATATATTGTTTGCCGTCTTTCACATGAGAAACATGTATATAAAATTCATTGGCAAATGACTAGATTATCTCCGGAAAGAGACAAGAAACATGGAATGTTGGTTGTTCCCAGACAGAGAAAGCGGGAAGAGGACAGAGGGGAAGGCTGTCCCTCAGGCTTAGTGTGAAATGACTCCATCAGGAGACAGTTCCTGAAGCCTGACTTACAAGGTGCTGGAGACCACCCAGGTGGGTGGGTGAGGACAGCATTCTGGGCAGAGGGGACAGCCCAGATGAGCCCTGGGGAAGGTTTGGAGGAAGGTTCTCTTACAACAGGCAGCAGGCTGGTCAGCAAAGGCTGGACCACAGAGAGAATGAGGTGCTGGGCTGAGCTGACACTTGGGTCAGAAACCACTGACTCACGTTGTCCAGCTGCCGTAGTGGACCTCGCGTGATGGTTTTCAGAGGTATGGACTTGTATGATGCTGTAACAGAATACACAGACTAGGGGGCTTATAAATGACAAGAGTCCCTTTCTCATCATCCTGGAGGCTGGAATTCCAAGAGCGAGGCGCAGGCACACTCGTGTTCTGGGGGATGGAGCTCAGAAGCCCTGTGCCGTCTCTTTCCTAAGGAAGGGCACTGATCCCATTGGTGAGGACTGCACCCTCATGACCTGATCTCCCCCCAAAGTTCCCATCTCTAACATATCACCTTGGGGGGCTCGGATTTCAACAAGTGAATTTGGGGGGCACGCAGACGTTCAGACCACCCTCATGACCACGCTGAATTGCACTTCCTAGAATTTCCTTCTTTGTGTGTTGACAGCGAGGATGGGCTATAAGGAGATTTCTGCAAGATTCAGAAGGTGCTTTCCCCAGCGTGAGGTACAACGATCAACACATCAATGGGAGGCTTTCTCTTCCCACCGTTCACTTTCTAGGAGGAGGAAGCAGAAGATAGCCAAAGATAAATAATGCGAGCCCAGAGATGGAGAAGTGCCAGGAGAAAACTAAAAGGCAGGATGGGGGCCACTCTAGACAGGGGATATTTGGGAGGAAGGGGGGCTTCTCAGAACAAGTGACTTAGCAAAGGAGAGGAACATGCGGGGTGAGACCAGAGCCAAAGGTCTTGTGGGCCTTGGAAGCCAAAGCCAGGAGTCTGGGTTTTATTCTAAGAGCATCCTGGAGTCAAGGCATCTTTCTCAGTCGGTTGCGTGAAAGCCCCCATGTAGCTTTTCCTCTCCGGGTGTGTGTGTATGTCTGGGCGGGAGAGAACTTCGCGTCTCGGTCTTTGCCTAAGGTTGGCCCGCAGTCCTCTCCATCCTGCATCGGTGTGAGGAGGGCCTGACTCCCTGCGGGGCTCACCAGAAGCCCGTCCTTCCAAGGAAATCAGACTTCCTCTCACGGAGGAGTTCTTCTCAGGGCCCCTGATAAAAGCGTCATGTGGAAGCTGAATTACTCGTGTGGTTTCACGCTTCATTTCCCTAGGACGTCATTAGCAACATCAGGCACTTCTGTCTTCATTCGACAGAATTTCCTCCCCTGTTTTGCCTGGAACAGGGGAAAAAGACAAAAGGGAAGGCACGGCATTGGGAAGGTGGCTTGGGAGCAGCAGAGCGGCCCTTTCAGGGCAGCGGGGCAGTGGAGCAGAGGGAGAGCCCCTCCCAACAGGACAGATGGCAGCCATCATCCCAAGGGGTCGCTGGTCAGCCCCACGTCCTCTGGCTCCTGTTCCAAGCCTCCCGGCTGTAGCGTTTCTAATTGATTTAGAAATAACGAACGTATTGGATGTATTGGTTGGATGCCCAGAGACCACGCAGGCCAGAGATGCAAGGCCATTTGTCCGAGGCTACATAGCTGCCCAGTCGGGTCCAGCGTTGGACCCGAACCCACTTTGACTCCCTCTGAGAAGAATGAGTGGATTCCCAGAGTCCGCTGTGAAGAACGGTATCTCCTGTGCGTGGTCCTCTGGGACGACGGGTGCCATTTCTCACTCAGACTGTGATCTGGTTTGGAAGCAAGGCCTGGGGGCAGGTGTACAGGTCAGAGGGAGCAGAAACAGGGAACCATTTACGCGCTGGTAAAAGGACTCAGACCCCCTTGCCAAGCGACACACACTTAGAACAAACCAAGTTTTTCTTGGAACCATCTGGTACCTCGACTATCTTCACCCAATGTTGGGTGGATAGGTCAGAATGGGGTGGACCACTTCCTGCGAGTGCTGGCTGCACTGACTGGTCTCCTGTCATTTAAAGACCCAAGCCTCCACCTTCAGGAAGCCTTCCTGGATTGATAGAAGAAGGAATAGGTTCTCAGATGCTGACTAGTGTTTCTGGACTCACTGGCCATCCCGGCAAAGGTCCCAGAGCTGAGTCACATTGGCCTAACATAGGTCACACACCTCAATGAGTTGCTCTCACCCCGGTAGTGAGGCTCCCTCTGGCCCAGGCTCGTTCACCTACTCCTGAGACAGCCAGAGGTCACCCAGCTCTTCCGACCACACAGACCGAGGTGGGCGGGGGATGCTTTCCCAAGGAAAATCAGTCTGCTACCAGAGGAAGGAAAAGCAGACGCTGTGGCAGGTAAGGGGCAGCGGGCCCCAAGGACTGAAATCAAGCATTTCCTTATCTCCCTCTCAGAGCCAGAGAGCCGCGGGACTATGTATACCCAACTCATTTCTCGATTACGTTCAAGCAGAGTGAGGGCTTTGTCAATATTTGTGGAGTGAATGAAAGACTAAATGAATAGCAGACGAATGAATGAGGCTCCTGAGAGCAAAGGCGGTGCTCACAGGTGGGAAGAAAGCAGGGACCCCAGCAGACCTGAGGCGTGGGGAACAGCCCAGGCCCAACGTGCAGCGGGCCTGGCCCGGGAGATCATCGGGAAGCCCTGGGCGGTGTGGACAGGGCTCCAGCGGCTGGACGGCCTCCCTGCCGGTGGGGCTTGGGCCTGCGGTTCGGCGGGAGGCCGCGGGAGCTGTCGAGCCAGTGGCAGGTCTGTGGGCTTAGGGTGCAGCGTGGTGTGAAATGAGGGGCTCTCTCCTCAAATGGATCTGCCTTGGCTAGTGGCCCTGGTCCTGGAGCAACCTTCAAGGCAACAGATGGATCCAGAGCGATAGGAGAGAGCCCCCGGGCGTGATAATTTCCTTGCTCCTTGAAAGCTCAGCGGTTGCCAGCCCAGAATGGAGAATCACTGACAGGTATTTTTCTTGAGTTGGGGGATGGGGGCCTCGAGGCCTGCACCGCATCCCGGTGAGGGGGATATCGGGGCCGCGTGGCCTCCCCAGAGGCGGGCCTGGCCGGCTTGGGGCTCTCTGGGCCCCTGACAGCAGTGCTGGGCAGATGGAACAGCAACTGGACCCGTCATTCTTCGGTTTCCAGGAAAGGAAGCCGTGCGCATCTGAAGACGAAACAAGGCCGCTTGGGGTTGCTTTTCATGCGAATCCCATGCCTGAGTTTCCCATGTGGAGGGAGAGGCTTTTTCACAGCTCCTTGATCTTTTAAAATGAGAGGGACGTGGAAGCAGGAACCATCTGCTGGGCCCCACGGGGCCTGCGGGAGGAGGAACATCCCGGGCTCTCGGCTCTTGCCAGTTGTTGAAAAACTGCCTAACCGTGTTCCTTGCCGTGTGTGCATGCGTGCGTGCGTGCACATGCGGGCGTGTGCACATGTGTGTATGTGTGTTCACACGTGTGTGTGTGTGCGCACGCGTGTGTATATGCGTGCACGTGTGTGTGTGTTGGGGGCACACTGCTGTAGCTACAGCCAAGCTCAGCATCTGGAACAAATCGCCTCCCACAACTGGGAAACCAGGGCTCCTGCCCCCTCACTTTACACACAAAGAAGCAGGTGCGTGTGCTGACCTGAGGTCATGGAGGGGCAGAGCCAGGCTGGGACTCAGGTCCAACTGGCTCCAGAGCCCACGCCCAGCCCCTCAGTCATAGTGTTAACTGGGTGGGGGGCGGGGGGGTTTGGGTCACGGCACCCATGATGATTTGAGTTAAGCCACCTCAGCTGAGAGCACCTCCTATGGAAGCCCTCTGAGGACTAACCTTGCAGAGTCCCCAGCAGTGGGAGGGGGACTGGGTCGTCAACAGGTGCGACAGAGCGGCCACCACATGCCAGCACAGAGTTGGCTGCCTGGGATGCCATGGCTGGCCTGGCACAGAGACCCAGCCTCAGGGCAAACAGGAGGCTCCCAGGAAGGGTGATCAGGGAAGGCCTCCAGTTGGAGGTAACATGGGAGCAGAGAGACTATCTTGGAAGAGCACTACAGGGAGAGTGACCAGCAGGAGGGTAGGAGCTTGGCTGACGCTTTCACAGAATGGAGGGGAGGCGGAGGGGGGGGGTGCATGGGACAAGAAGGGACACACCAGGGACCAGAGGATGCAGAGCCTAAGAGGCTGTGGGAGGGGCCCTGGATTTGGCTGAATCTAATAAGGCCTCTGGGGACTCCTGGGGTCTTTCCATGTGGGCTCTTGAGAGGTGGGGGTCTCAGTCGCCTAAGGGTGGAGGTCCCTAGGCCCCTTCTGCAGCTGGAGGCTCTCTTTCAGGCCTTCCAAGCTGCACTGCAGAGAAGGTTCTGACCGGGGCCAGGGAGGTCTCAGTCCCCCATCCCTGTGTCGCCTGCCCTTGCTACCACCTAGAACCAAAAGATTCTAAGGCCCTTCTCCCGAAATTCCTGTGGACCCACTACGTGACCCCCGTACAGGGCTGGCTGGCGCATTCACCTCCGTGCTGGGAAGAGTCGCCACCCTGAACATTTCCTTCTTTCCGAAGCCTTCTTTCTGGGCTTCTCAACCACCTCGGCTCTCCAGTTGGCTTGACTCCCTTTCCTCTGGTGGAGAAACGTTTTTGGCACTCTCATCGCTTTTTGGAAAGGTGTCCCGGGCCACCCATCTGAAACCAGAGTAGGAAAGAAAACTGGGGGGTGGGGGTGACCCCCTCTGGTGAGTCTTCCTGCCTACGTGACACCTCTGTTTGCTCCTGTCTCGACTGGGTGTGGCCTCCTTGACCCACGCACAGTCCTGGGAGACAGAGGAGAGCGGTCACGGCAGCTGCAGGTGTCCCGCCAAAGAGAGGGGGCAGAGGACGCTCCCCACCAGTTCCCCAACTTGGCGCCGTGGGGCCGGGTAGCCCGCTTGTGGGTGTTCAGCAGCAGCCCTGGTCTGTATCCATAAGATGCCAGTGACAACTCCCCCTGGGACCAGGGGGCAGCCAAAAATGTCTCCAGACCCTGGCAGATGTCCCCTGGGGGGGGGGGGCAAACACTGCGCCGCCCCCACAACCCAGGTCCAGACCCACTGCTCTTCACAGCCGAGGGTTTGGATGGAGGCTCCATGGCTGGTGACTGTCCAGACTTGAGTTCCCCACACAGGCTCTCAGTGACTCTGGGGCTGGCACACACACGCTGACCCTGTGAGGGACCCGGGGAGACTGCGGCCGGAGGCTGGCATGAGGCAGCCGCTCACCTCCACCCCGGGGCGCCATCCACTGGGACGCCTCTCCCTTGGTGTCTGGAACGGCGGTCCCCTCCTCTGAACGCAGAGATGGCCACCAAAGCCTCTGTGTCCTAGAGGAACGTCGCGAGTGTGTGTGTGCCCGAGCCGCAGGGACAGAGAGGAGCCCGTGTGTTGAAGCACACGGCCCTGCTTGGGGCCTGGCGGGTCTTTGACCTGAGATGCCCTACCTGGCTCCCCAAACCGGTGGGTACGGCCTGACCTTTACTTTTCATGCACTTGCATTTTTCATTTTTTCCCCTGGTTCTTGGCTCCGGACAAAGTGGAAAACCGTATACAGTGGCCATACTGTTGATGTCTTGCTCAGAGAGGAGGAAAGATTTCACAGTTACCGAGAGAAAACACAGGTTGACAGGTAGGCTAATAAATCACGCCCACATTTCTGCATCTGCCGGTGCAGGTCTATATGGTATTTTTCCCTTCTCAAGAAGAGAATTTGAGCTCTGGACTCTCTGACAAGGCCCCATTAAATAGGGCCTTTCTCCCGCCCGCTGACGGCTGCTTTTATAAGAGTGTTTATCAAACAGAACCCGAGTCCCCTTTTCCCCTCTACTGGGAGGGTGGGGAACCCTGCACACCAGCGCCTCCGGGGGAGGTGAGTGGGTTTTTTTGCACGAAGTTCATGAAATTAGAGATGGCAGAGGTGCCTACCTGGGCAGGGGCTGTGGGACCCCAGCATCCAGGACAGCGGCGGGTGTCCGTAGGCATTCGGCTGGCCTTGGAAGAATGGCTCCTTGTGTCCACATTGGCCAGATGGTTGACCTTTGCCTTCGGCGCCTTGCCCATCTCCTCTCCGGCAGCCAGATCCTTCCTTCTCCCACCTCACTCTCTTGCCCCTTCTCTTCATCCAGCCTGTAGTCACTCGGCTATAAAATGACTGTGGGATAACTATCGATCAAATAACAAATATTTTTAACATCTATCATGTATATGCCACTGGGTTAAGACCTAGAAAATGTATGGGGCTTTGGGGAGGGGAATGAGGTTCTCAGTTATGAATGATGGCAAAAACATGGCATGCCTGCGCCCACTCTCCCCTCCCACGCTCGGGGCAGACATCGCTAATCACTCACCGGGCGTGTAGCTCCAGGATTCTGTTTGACATAGGGCTCCGGGCGGCTCCTCCTCAGGAAGGTCTCCTAGGACATGGCTCTGGGAGATACAGGGTCACCTGCTAGATCGGCACAAGGTGTCACATCCCTCCTGGGGATCAGTGGAATAGCAGACATCATGCTGTTCTAGTCTGCATATCTTGGGAGGATTAAAAACCCACCCCTCATGATACAAAGAACCGTAAGACGCAAAGTCACAGAGGATGAAGGCTAGATGAGGTCATGGCAAGAGGCCTAGGTTTTGTGTGGCGTGGCCACTCACCTCCACCAAGGGCACCCTGGAAGTCTTCCCAGAGGAGGTGACATGCCAGTGCATTAGCTGTCTCACCTCTCCTAGGGCATTTGTCTTTGATGAAATGGCAGGCTTGCATCCCTGCTCCTCACTGGGACCCACTGCTATCCAGCCACCGTGGCCTTGACATGTTCCTCTGCAAGGGCCCTCGTGTCTGTTGTTCCTTCTGCCTGAAATGCTTTCGCCCTAGCTCATCCCATGGCTGGCTCCTTCCCGTCCCTCAGATCCCGGCTTGAATGGCTCCTCTCAGAGAAGTCCTCAGGCTGTCCTCTACCAGCAGGTGTGCGCACAGCCTCTCTCTCAGTCTCCTGCTGCTTCCACTAGCTGGGAGCTGCCCCCTGCCCCCCGCCCACCACTGCGGCCCGCACATGGAGGGGCAGGCATATGATAGGTCCACAATAAATATGCGTCCAAAGACTGAAGAAGAAGGCGCTGGGGACAACCGGGCCTTTGCAAAGCCTCTCCACAAAGCGGCTAATTCCATGACATAGTCCCCGGAGCCCCAGTCCCTCCTCTGAAGCTGCCAGAGCTCCCACGCAGCCACCCGTGTCCCCTGCAGTGAGTCTCTGGTCCTCTGTGATGGCAGCATCCGCGTGTGTCCTCCCACCTGGATGGAGGGTGGGGCTCAGCCCACCCCAGGTGACTCCGGAAGCAAGCACGGGTGTGGCCAACCAACGGATGGCAGATGGCAGCAGCAGGGATATCCGGCCCCCTGAGTGCAGGGTCACACGCCAGCACCTGCTGTCCCACGGCTGTCTGTCCGAGGGCATGTAACAATAGCCTGCTGGGGTAGGCACCACTATCCTCTCCAGTTTACAGGCAGGGAAACTGAGACTCAGCGAGTTCAGCCACCGTTGTGTGGAGGGGGAAAGGGAGCTCAGAGAGATGAAGTCATTCGTTCTAGGCCACACAGCAGCTAAGCGAGAGAGCCAGGACTCAAACCCAGACTGCCCGACCCTCTTAGGGCCTGGCACTCTTCATTTGGTCCCTCCAGCAGAGGGTCTGGGAGGGGGAGGCAGGTGAGAGCCGGCCCCGAGCAAGATGACTGCCCCACCCAGGGGCTCAGAACTGAGAGCTCCCCCTTGGTCGGGAGGGCCACCCAGGAAGGTCGGCTGCTGGCCACCACCATTCTCTAGCCTCCAGTCCCCAGTAGGAAGCAACGGCAGACAGGCTAGGAGCCCAGCCCACATCGCGATAAGGTTCTGGGGCCCTCACCTGCCATTGGATGTTCTTAGGCCGCCCATTCGTGCCAGCCCCACGCAGCCTGGAACGGTCCCCTCCACAGCCCGTCTACCGCCTCCTAGCGGGGCCCGGTGCCAGGCTCCAGGGCCCCTGACTTCTCTAACTTTCTCCCAACGAGGCCCAAATTCAAACTCTTCTGGGTTATGTCGGTGGCTGTTGTAAGAGACTGTCAGAAATGGGGTGCTTCAGACAACGGGGTTTGCTCTCCCCCAGGGAGGGAGGTCAGGCATCTGAAATCGAGGTGCAGATGGGACCGGATGCCCCCGCGGGTCCCTTCTGGACTCTGGTGGCTCCTGCTCCTCCGTGGCTTGTGGTCCCGTGCTTCACAAGGGCCTTGTTCCTCTGCAGGTCCGTGTCCTCTCCTCTTTGCATGGGGACACCAGTCATTGCATTTAGGGCCCACCCGGAACCAGGATAATTTCATCTCAAGACCCTTAACTAAGTACCTGCGCTAGGAGGCCATTACCAAATAAGGGGCCACTGAGGTTCTGGGTGGATATGGAATGAGGGGCAGGGGAGGCACACTCAGTCCACCCCCCGGGGTCAGCGGCTGGCTGTGGGCAGAGATCCCCGAGGATCCAGGGCTGCCTGCAGACCCAGATGTCCCCGAAGAGAAGGCAACATTCGCAGCTGGGGCTCCCCTCGCTCACCATCCCTGTGAGTGCCACACCTCCAGAGGGGTGCCGTCTCAGTGGGGGGGTCCTCCATCCTCCACCTCCGGGGGGCTTCAATGGGCCTGCATGGCCTTCTTCAGGGGCCAGATGGGGGCAAGGTCACCTTGGATTTCGTCATCATCATCACCAATTTGAACTTTGTTTTCATTGTGTGTGTGTAACTTGTTTTTTTGCTTTTTTTTTTTTAAAGGCTCACCGGGGCTAGGAAAGAGTCTTTAGGTCCTTGTAATGTGCACCACCTGCTGACAGAGGATCCATTGTCCGCAGGGCCAGGGGCCCTCTGGGGAGATGTAGGTCTCTCTCCTGCTGGAGCCTGGGGCTGGTCTCAGCTGTCCCTGAATCCGGATTTGCTGGGAAGTGGGCTGCAGAATGGACCCCAGGAGAGTCATAAACCCCAGGCAGGAATGAAGCATGGTTTAAAATGTGAGGATTTGAATGGAATAATATACAGCCTGGGAGATAAGCCTCTTCTCATTCTGGGCCTGGATTCCTGTAACAAAGCCCACAGATAGGATTACTGCAAAGAACTGAACCAGGAAAGCCGCATAATGACCTGCTTGCCAGCCTGCCTTCCAGCCTTAGAGACAGTCAGCCAGGGTCTCGGCCCTCATGGAGCCCCTCACCCGCAGGGGACACCAGCAGGCAGACGGGAAGTCCCATACAGGTGCTGGGGGTGAGGGGTGTGGAGGGAATGGGGAAGGGGGCAGGGAGCCCTGGGGACAGGGAGAGGAGGACGTTGGACAGAAGGCTTTGCGATACACCTGCTTCTCTCGTCTCTTCTACCTTGCCCCGTGCACTGAGCTCCCGGGTCCCCCCTGCACTCCCACACATTCTCTACCCAAGAACCAGAGGAAGCGTTTAAAAACTGGTCCAGTAATAACTGCTTTACAGAAAATGACAAGGATGGCATATCTTTTAAAATATATTTATACATTTCACATATAATATACGCTATATAAAGATTTATATTCTATAGCTATAACCCTTGGGATCTCTCTGGATCTCCCTCTCACCTTGGCTAGGAGGAATTGCTGCAGGCACCGGGAATGAAGGTCTTCCCCCAACCTGGCCGTGAGCAGGTGGTCCCCCCACCAGGGGACCAGCATGCAGGGCCTCTCTGAGCCACCCCAGACCAGCAAACCCCCACTATGGCACCTCCTCCCTGCCGGTGATTCCTAACCTCTCAGCGGGGAGGGGGAGTTGACACGCATCTCTGCCTATAGGCCCTCTCTTCTCTGAAAGTCGCCCACAGCTCTTGAGTCCGAAACAACCAACTTTGTCCAGGTTTGAAGGGTCCTTGAGACGGCGCAGGCCTTAGTGGAAAGACAAGTTCTTGCCAGGGCATAAATGCGTTCCTCAGCAGGGAAGAGCGCCTGGAGTGTCCCCCTGGATTCCAGAACACTCCAAGCAAGTCCCTCCCACCCCTGGCCCCCGGGTCACTGATGCACCTGGCAGAGCCCGGTCCCAGGAAGGGCCAAATGGCCAAAATATGGGTAATAAGGCTCATAACTCTGTGCAGACCACTTTATTCTCCACAGGGAGATACACCCCTAAGCCCGATGGCAGCAAGACCCGGCACCTTTAGGACTAGAGGCAGGAGAGAGAGATGGGCGCACACCCGCCCGGCCCTCTGGAAGCTCGCGTCTAGTTAGGAAGACAAGATGTTGAAAACCTCACTGCTGATAAGGGCTAAGTCCGTACAACAGCAGAACAGATACTCAAGGCATCACATGATTAATCGCCCAGAGAATCGTAGGGATGATCAATGTTTTAGGAACTCGGGGGAGGGAGTCATTTGTTTTTTTTAAGCTGGGCAGAGCGGACACCGTGGAGGTGATTGTGCCCTTTCAGAGGGGGCTGGTGGGGCTGTGGTCTCAGGGGGCCCTTGTCTGGGGGCCTCATGATGGTGGGAGTTTGAGGGAGAGTTATTTTTAAGGAGTGGGTCTCACACTCAGTTGCCCGCCTGCTACAGCCCAGCCACGCTGGGGGCTTCAGAAAAGCAGCAAGTTCAAGGAAAGGGGAGCCCGTGAAAGCTTGATATTTATTTCCCTTCCAGCTGTCCAAGCTTCTCCAGGACGAGCCACCCATCTGAAACCTCCCCTCTGGAGAAGGCATCGGAATTCGGGGCTTGCGTTGTGGGAAACAAGGGTGAAGACATCGGCTCTGAGCCCCGCAAGCAGCTGGGGCCTCTCTCCCCTGGCAAACGGATCCCACCTAATGCTACAAAAACACATCGTTTTCATGGTTGTGATAAGACTGACAAGTGTTTGGATTTTGCCCGAAATTTCAAGAGGCGAGAGCCGAGAAGTTTCTCTGAAGCTCTCAGAGCTCTGGATTGTGTTCAGTTTGGGTATCTATTAAGAAAACAGCCATTTCATCACGGCTAGTACCGTAAATTGGTTCGTGGATGCCCAAGGCTCTATATCATTAAATCGTGTCGCTATCTATAAATGGCATTCAGCCTGTTTCTCTGGGAGCAAGGTTATCTGCCTGTTGAGAAACTCCCACCCAGAATGGGGAGGTGCTGCTCTCTGCAGACTTGGGTGAGACAGGCAGCAGGAACAATCCAGAAAGGCCTGCTGCCCTCCCAGGGCTGATGGTGCAGCTGCCCACCGACCCCCCTACCCGGGGCCTGCTGGGCCCCTGCTCTGGGCACGGGCTGTTCCCAGCAGTGACAAAGCAGATGGCTGACCGTGAATCACAGACTGTCATCCGCTGGGGCTGGCTGGCCACGTCACAGCTGGGGAGGGGGCTCCTGCAGCCCAGAGAGACCCTGAGACAAACGTGCCGGGCACTGAATGAGCCACAACGCCCGCCTCTCTCTCCCTCCCCCCTCTCTTTTTGTCTCGCCCCTCGAGCCGAGCTGACTTGGCTCCCCCTGGAGAAAGCTAGAATCTGCACAGGCACATCCCTGCCATGGTGTGAAGCCGTCGGCACACCCCTCCCCCAGCCGGTCTCCCAAGGCCGCTGCGATGGAAATGTGACCAGTGGCCCCGTGGAGCCTGCAGGGCCAGGGCCGGGCTCAAAGCCCCACGCTGCCACTCCACTTGGGCCTGGCCTCTCGGCCTCCGTGCCTCAGCTTCCTTGCCCGGAACATGGGACTGCGGTGGGGAGGACCTCCAATGACGCATCCCAGTGGACAGCCAGGCCAGAGTGGGTTGGTGCTGGCAGCACGAGGCCTCGCCAGGGACGTCCTGTCCCCGAGAAAGCAAGTCCCTTTGGGCTTTTCCTCCAAACCCTCCAAAGGCTCAGGCTACCACTTATCTTCTCAGAACGCGGGCAATGGTGGGAAGAGGGGACATGCTTGGGAGAAAGGGACGTGGTCTGCTTGTCCAGAAGCCAGAAGCATGAAGAAGGGGCAGATGAGAAGGGTCAATGAGTCTGTGGTGCTTTCATAGTCCGGCCAAGGCCTTGGCGCAGCCCCCAAGGCACGGGTAAGTTTGGCCAAGCCAGCAGGGGTTGGGGGGGGGATTTTCCAGGCTGGACACGGCAACAAAGCCCCAGAGGTAGCAACAGCCCCGTGTTTACGGGACAGCCAGGAGCGGTGGCCGGAGGCAGGGGGAGGGAGAGGAAGGAGGGAGCCTGTTGTTCTCTTTAATTTTTAAATTAAAAATAAGTTCCATATGCTGATGGTCCCCCAAGGAAGGCGGCCTCGGCACCAAAGGCCCTGGCAGTCTCTCGAAGACAGGCTTTCCGAGGGACAGGTCTTCATGGAGAGCCTGTCACCAAATATGTCACCGGCCGTGTGAGCCACTGGAGGAAAACAATGTTCTGTGAGCCCCCCAGCACACGATGCTGTCAGGACATTAAGTTGGAAGGAAGGAAGCGCAGGGGGGCCTTCCAGAGACCCCAGACCGGATGCTCCTCAGAGACAAGGCTGGCGAGAGAGAAGTTCCCAGAACCAGGCAACAACAGCTGCCACTCTATGGCCCTGAGGCCCTTCACCGCACCGGGCAGCGGCGGTGAGACTGTCTCTACAGTGCACTACAGACACTTTTGGGGGCTGCCGTCCCTCCTCTCATACTGCCAGGGTAAGTCCACGCCCATGGCCTGGTTCTGCGGCAGCTCACCCGGCAGGTGGAAGACACAGCGGAGGGCATGGCTCTGGAACCCAGAGGGACACGAGCTCCGCCGCCATGCTCAGTGGCACTGCTCCTCTGCACACCTCTACTTCTTCTTCTGCGTGGGAACCATGGTGGAGAATGTTTCCATCTAGCCCTCGTCTTAAGGACTGAACACTGCAACATGTCCCATGTGCTAGGCACTCAGTAAATGTCTCCTGTTGTTCCCTTGCAAGGGAGGCACCACGTCCCCCTTATAGTGGTTGGGAAACAGGATCCAAGACAGTAAGGAGCTTGCCCAAGGCCACACAGCCAGGAAGCTGTGGAACGAAGGGGACGCTCAGGTCTAAATGTCTTTGCCGGTCTGACTTTCCTGTCTCCGATCACCTTGCTCTTCCCCCACAGCCCTGCCACACCCCAGGGCACCCCACCTCCTTCCTGTCCTGGCCCACTCCAATGCCGCTTCTACCCAGCTCCGTCTGGGTTCCCCGCCTGGCTCTGGGCTCCCTTCTTGGGCCTTTGCACCGGCCATGCCACCCTCTGCCTCGTACCCAGGCCGCCTGGGGCTGAGTCTGGCTTTCCCCCAGGAAAGTGAACCCCTGGGAGGTAGTTGGCACCCAACCTATGTGCAGTAAGTGGAACTGGGCACCACTTAGTCTCGTGACCTTGGGTGGGCACCATCGTGCCAACATCCGTGTGTATCCCACAGACCCTTCTAGAAAACCGGTTTCAGCAGATATAACAGGTCTTCTGAAGGAATGTAATTCCCAACCTGAGGGCAATCAAGGCAGGGGACCTGCAGAGTCCACTCTTGTCATGTCCGTAGAGTTCCTTGGATTCGACGCAGAGAGAGGAAGGGAAAGAGCAGAGGTGGGAGAGGGAGGAGAAGTAAGAGAGAGAAGAATGGGGGGGCAGAGGAAGCAAAGACACCAGAAGAGGGGGAACCAGAACAAGATGGTAGGAGGGAAAAGTTTGAGACCATCAAGAGAGACGAACAGCCTTCAGGGCTTTGAGCTCCACCATTTTGCAGGTTCACCCAAGGAACCTGTATCTAATCCTAAATTTGGGCCATCCCCGAGCGGGGCACTCAGTAGGCCAGGGCCTGGCCGCAGAGGGGAAAACCGCCGAGGTCCCCAGCCAGGTGCAGCACCTGGCCCAGGGAAGGGTGCGTGGCAGGAAGGGCCACGGCCACGCTGTGGCTCTAGCCCACGGCCCCTCGAGGACAGGGACGGACGTTTATTCCCAGCATAGCGTCCTGATCAGAACTCTCCAACACCCAAACCTTTTAAAGCTTTTTGCCGCTAATAGCATGATTTCTTTCTCTGTCATCAGTGGTAACAAACGGATCCATAAAAGGTTTTAAAAGTGCTACAAATAGCCCCCAGTCCCCCGAAGCCAAGCTCACTGGGAAAACGGCTGATTGTCGTTCTCCCTGCCGGTCTGGGTGTTGGGACACGGGTGACAGACGGCTCACCTCGGCCGGCTCGGGCCCGGTGTGCGCCTCGGGGAGGGGGGCGGGCAGAGAGCCGGGTGCAGGCCTCCACCCCCCACTCTCCCTCGGCCCCCCGCCTCCGCCACTCCCTGGGGAGACGAGGGTGGATGCAGGCCAGGCTCGACATGTCAAACTCCTACAGGGGCAGGGTCCGGCCCTGGCCGGAGGGGTTCCCGGTCACAAACGCAGATGGACCGTGTTTCCCGTGGTCCCGACAGCTAGGAGCGTGCCTGTCCTTTGTTCCGCGTCTGTCTCTTTGCCGTCTGCCCCCCGCCCCCCGCACACACACCGGCCCTGGGCTGCCGTGTGCTCAGTCCCCCCACTGCCCACTCCGGGCACGACACCCCCATGGCGCTTCCGAGGGGGCCCTGTGGGCCCCTGTGTCCCCGTGCGCCCGGCCAGGGAGCACATCCGCATTGTCTCGGAGCCTGTCACTCTCTCCCTCAAGAAGTGCCACTTCCAACACAGCAGGGAGCGCAGGCGTGGGTGTGGGCGGCTGGCGGGGGCTGGGGCCGAGGAGGGAGGCCAGCGGGGACTCGGTGCCCGCTCGGCCCCCACGTCTGCGCTCAGACGGTGAGTGACTCACCCGGCAAGCGGCGTGACTCAGCTGGGCCCCACACTGATGCGACCGGCATTCAAAATGCACCTTGATAATGGGCGAGCCGGCAGATAGCCCCAAATGCGACACACACACACGCACACGCACGCTCACACCCACCTGTGCACACTCAGAACGAATGGAGCCGCCACACACACTTACACACCCCACACAGGTACATGCACACGTACACAGAGCCTCCCCCTTTCCTTCTTTGCTTCCCACAGTTCTCCCTCCCCCGCCCCCCCCCAACCTCCTTCCTGTTAAGAATCCAGGCTTTGGAACCAGGGACATCATCCCCCAGCCCAGCACAGCCCAGCCGTCCGTGGCCATGGACACGTTACTCCAGGGCCTGGTCCCCCTCATGCCCTCGTCTACCAGACATGCTATCAATGCCTCCTTCTTAATTAAGCTCCATGCGAAGTACTTGGAGTGTGGCCGGACACAGCGCTGGTGCTCTGAGCTGGTCTGGGGCTACCCAGCTAGGATCATTCACGGAGCCCTGCATCCAGCAAGCATCTATTGGGAGCCCCGTCTAGGCCCACAATCCTCCCCAGGCCCTAGATCCCGGAGCAGAGGCAGCTGGTAAACAAGTGAATTACATGCAAGGCAGCAAGGCAATTACAGGGCTTCCTGGCTAAGTGGGGTGGGGGTGGGGCAGCGGAGGCTTAGGCTCTCAGGAAGAAACCCAAGCAGAGATCTGGAGGCAGGACTGAAGGTAAGGGGACAACCCCCACATCAGTGCTGCTCGGTCTGGTTACTCCTGCAAACAGTGAGGGGAGAAGGGTCAGTAGGGACTCAAAAGCAGGGAAGTGGTCTGTGACCAGAAGATCCTTAAGATGACTGAGGGTGGGAAGAACACATACTCCCTGTGCCCCTAATTTTTGTTACACACATACTCCCTGTGCCCCTAATTTTTGTTACTTTCCCAGGGGAGGTGCAGGATGTCTTCTATCAACAATTCTCCTTTGGTTGACAAGAGAAGAAACCCAGTTCAGTGTAGCTCAAGGAAAAACATGGGACTTCACTGATTCACAGAAGTGAGTATCTAGATAGGGTGGATTTCAGGCATGGCAAGATCCAGGGACATTAAAGCTTCCATCAGCATCTTGCTCCATTCTGAGCTCTGGTTTCCTCTACGTGGATATCATTTCTAAAAGGTTCTAGGCCTGTACCACATGGTAGCTCTTGGTGGGTCCTGTTCTATAGCTTCTCAGATTGGCCAACCCAAGGAAAGACTTCCTTCATTACAGCTCCCCTTGGAGCCCCATGACTCCATCTCTTTGACCCCACAGGGTTAAGTGCCCATCTCTAAGTGAGTCATAGTGGCCAGAGGAATCAATCCTCTGACCGAGCAGCCTTGGGTCATGGGTCATGGGTTCCACGCAGACCTCACGGGTTGGAAATTGGGGAAGGGTAGCCCCCCCAAGGAAAACCAAGGCACCACAACCAGAGGAAGGGACGATCGGAAGCAACAGTGTCCTTCTCCAGCTGCAGGGCAACACAGCCTGCTCTCTAGGGGGCCACAGAAAGCAAAGAGAGGGCAGCTGAGAGCAACAGAGTAGTAAGAGGAGGGGACCCGGGAGAGGGGGCAGGCTGCATCCCCAGTGAGAGACTGGATTTCAAGGTGGATGAGGGTAGTGAGTTGATGGAGTTCTTTGGGATGGGGTATGAGATCCTGTAGGAAGGACTGGTTTCCAAGGGCTGCCAGACGACCACCAACTGGAAGCCTTTAAACAATGGAAATGTATTCTCCCACGGTTCTGGAGGACGGAAGTCCAAAGTCGAGGTGTTGGCAGGGCCGCGCTCCTCTGAGGTCCGTGGGGAAGGGTCTGTTCCAGGTTTCCCTCCCAGCTGCCAGCAATCCTGGGCGACCCTCCGTGTAAGGTGCGTTGTGTCCTCCCTGCCACCACCATCCCAGGGCAGCCTTCCTGCGTCTGTGTGTCCCCTCCTTTCTCTTCTGGGGACTCATGACATTAGATGGATGGGGGCTCTCCCTCTCCCAGGAGGGTCTCATCTCCAGACCCTCGCCTTAGCCACATCTGCAAAGATGCTTAGGCCAGATAAGGTCACATTCCAAGGATCTGGGTGGATAGATCTTTTGGGGGAACAATGTAACCCACTCTAGAGGGCTTGAGTTTTCAGAGGGAATTTACATGGTTTTATGTTACTAAGAGAGGAAGAGTGCTAGATGAAGTCACAAGAGCGCGCTCGTTTCTTTGCTGATCCGTCCAATGTCACAGCCAAGTGCACACGTGTTGAGGCTCCGTGATAGCTGTGGCAGCAGACGTGGTGACATCCTCCCCCCCTTGCCCGGCTCACTCTCCAGCCGGGGTGTGGGCGCCGCAACAGATCCCATCCCAGGCACCTACGCGCCGCCTTGGCGAGGTCTGCAAAGTTCCCGAAGGAGGCAACGTGGCCAGGGCCAGCCTTGGAGCGAGGAAGAAAAGCATGTAGGACCGGACTGACCTCGCTTGACCACGGCGGGATGGGGTGGTATTCCCTGAGAACAGGCCATGCAAGCAGGATTGAAGGAGACCAGGAGTCCCTCGGCAGGTGGGCTCAAGTTCTCTGATGGGGACCCCATGCTCAGACAGTCCGGGGGGCTCCTGGAGGAGATGGAGTGATGGCCGTGAGTGGGGTGGGGAGGCTGGGGTCCAGGGCTGTGATTTACATGGCAGCTCGAAGTGCTGGCCTTGTAGTTCCAGCGGGAGCCCCCAGAGTTTTAGGAAGTGTTTACCATGGCACACGCCGGCCAACAGAATGAAACTCGACACTGAGGTCAGACCCTCGTGGGGACCCAGTCTTCATTTTCTTGGGCTCCAACCTGGTGGGTCTCGTCAGCAGTCCAAGACCACCTTGTGAAACCAGAAGGCGTGACAAAGGCTTCCCGCAGGGTTCTGGGAAGCCCTGGGTCGCTGCCCTAGGCACTACCCATCTGGCCTCCCCAGGACCGGGGAGGGAGGGAGGAAGAGGACCCTGACGAGGAGGAGAGGCCCTCGGTGGGGAGGTGGCTTGGTTTCCGTGAGGTAGCTTGTCGAAGCAGCCTCCCCGTTGATCGGGATTGTTCTTGCTCGTGGATCCTAAGAGGTTTGGGGGATCATCTCCGGGACCACCCAGGAGTGGGCCAGGTTTAGATGCCAGATTCACTGCATAGAAGCGTGCACACACACACACACAC